>WOGJ01068616.1:0-11043 GCA_015342185.1 Leptinotarsa juncta | reverse complement strand
AATTCATGTTATAGACGTTGGCAGTCAGTAATGTCGTCGATTTTATAATATAGTTTCAGGTCTGCAAACAGTAGGCTAGGAATATTCAAAGAGGTTGCCAAGTCATTAATCAAAATTAAAAATAAAAGAGGTCCAAGATTAGAACCTTGTGGTACCCCATATGTAACTACGTACTGAGCCGATTTGAAAGATTCATATTCAACGAATTGTTTTCTGTTAATTAGATATGATTCAATTAGAGTAAGTAGTTGGTTAGAGAGTCCCAATTTATGTCAATTTGCTGAGAAGAACATAATGGTCTATTTGATCGAAGGCTTTTTGAAAGTCTAAATAAACAACATGGACTTATTTTTGCGAGTCCAGGTACGTACAGAGGAATTGATTCAAACATGCAAGATTTGTCATACATGATCTTTGTTGTTCGAAACCATGCTGAGTAAGAGAAATAACTTTTTGAATGTGGGAGTACATAACATCTTGCAAACATTTCTCGAAGAGTTTGGAAAAGTTACATAAAATTGAAATTGCCCTGTAGTTTTCTTGCTATTGAGATAAATTTTCGCCCTTAATTTTCCGCTTCAATTTATAATTCAATATGTCATGGTTTTCGAACAAGTATAGAAAATGAGTCAATAGGACAATTTTTATTGTTATCATTATTACCAAATCCCTAGCCAAGTTAGCAAAAGAACAAGAAATCTGGGACAGGCGGTAGGCGGTATAATGAATTCAGGAAAAGTATACAAGTTCCCATTCAACTTGAATAGAATAATACCCCAGACACTCCATTGTTTGAATGGCCTGATGATTCATTATCTTTCCCGTTCTTCCGCGTACTAAACTCCATTGAATACTCAGTACCGGCACGGCATTGTGACCTCCTTCCAGCTAACGGGCACTAACCCAACAAGGCCAATCAAGGTAAGAGCCGAAAAAATAAAACTTGCGGGTAATTATTATTAGCTAACGAGTCCGAAGCAACCGGACACGAATTTGAACTCTCGACTTCGTTATGTGTTTGGGAATGGTTGAACATGTTTTCATCTATATCCAAAGATCTCCACTGCGGTTTATGGTCCTACGATTTTTCAGTCGCTAACATTGAAAGAACTCGCGACTAAATAATTCCAGCAATTGAAAAACTGCAACCTGTTATATTCATGAGATACGACTTGTAAGCGACTGCAGACAGCATTTTCTTTGCATGTATACTTTGCCCTTCACTTAGCACTAGTCTCTTGCTGCACAATATTCCATTTATAGAACAATCGCTACAAAAGTTAAAACAATTCTCCCTTTATTTTTAGCACAGATCATTTTTTGGGAAAGAAAGGTTTTGCCTTTTTACTTCTCCATCTTTCAAAAAAGAAAAGAAGCAATGAGATTCGAAATAAACTCTTCACAAAGATTTGTAGATCATGTAAAGAAGTACCTAACTTTCAGACACAAAATAGTAGAAATAAGCCTCTCGAAACACCTACTTTTATATAAACATTCAATTACAAAGAAGAAAAAATACTTTAGAAATTACTTTTATACAGTGCATTTCTTTAATGTTCCCCCCCTTTCATTTTTTGAACGGGTCAACTCAAAAAATTGAAATTTGAGATAATGAAATTAGTGCATGCATACTTTATTTTGAAGTGAAATTGACAGATGAAAGTTTCAAAATTCTACAACTACAACAACTTCAACTACTATAAAACGGCGGAACTTTTAATAATTGCCAGAATACATTGACATTTAACTACATAATATGAGGAAATAAGCTTGAGGTCAATTCATACGATGCTCGAAACGGTTGCCTTGAACTTCTTGACATATGAACAGCCTATCCGATATTTCACGCCGAACATTTTCGAACATAGTAACGTCAATATCTTTACAAATATTTATTATTCTCTGCCGTATATCCAATATTGAAGCAAGTTCAGTTTCGTTCAACTTTTGTTTCAAATAGCCTCATATAAAAAAGTCCAAAGATGTCAAATCTAGCCAGCAGGCTGGCCATTCTGTAGGACCTCGACGGCCAATCCAACGACCATGAAAAGTAGTATCCAAATAGTTTCTTACTTGTCTGGACTAATGTGGTGGTGCTCCATCTTGTTGGAATACAATATCCATATCGAATTCATTAGGAATCGCTTCGACGATTTTAGTGATGAGAGGGTCAACAGTAGTTTTCAGCATATTCAAATACAGGTCCCCAGTTAAATGTTGATCAATAAATGGAGGTCCTGCAATATGGTTTCCCAATATTCCTTCCCAAACGTTAAATTTTTCTGCATATTTGATATGTGTTTCCCGGAAAACGTGAGTTTGTCTGTTGCAATTTTGTCTGTGGAGATTGTCGATAAAAAATGCACATTCGTCAATAAAACAAATATTGTGGAGATAGGTAGGATGCCTTGCAATGGTTTCCGTCATGATTTTGCAGAATTCTGATCTTCGATCAGGGTCATCTTCAGTTAATTGGTGTACCATTTTAATTTTGTATTGATGATACATATTCCTCTTCAAAAGTATCCACACAGTAGAAGGAGACGCCTCACAAACATTGACGACGGAATGAATAGACTGTTCAGGATTTACTACCATCTCACCAATTATTTGCACTTGCTGTCATCTATCCGGAATGGATAGATGACCTGGGGGCTTTTTGTTATGTACACTACCTGTAGTTGTGAATTTGGATGCAAGTTTCCTCAAATATTTTCAACAGATAGGACGATACGGAAAACGTTCATTTAAAATCCTTTAGGTCTCGTGAAAGTTACGCGTCGCACCGTTTAAAAATCGATTCAATTTTTTCTTCCAATGGACCATTGTATTGATTGACCAACTGACCATTTTAGAGATTGTTGACATGGTACCTTTCTAATAGTAAAACCGAAAACTAAATGAGAATATTCTAGCTGAACAATGATGTTCGTTGTCGTACTGACGGTTTTTGTCGTTTTCATTAACAAACCTTGTCGGATTGTTGGAATTGCCATATGGCAGATAAAAAGGAATATTTCTAGAAATATTGATATTAATGTGTTTGTCTTCAGGAAATTATTAAATGTTTCGCCGTTTTGTAGTAGGTGAATATATTGACTTCATTTTCTAGCAATGTGAAGTGGGTATTCGTCAAGATCTTCAAAATGATATGTCACAAGATCCTCTTTTCCATTTGATTTTTTTACCAGAAGGGGCAATCTTGAATTCAGGTGTCAATTACATTTCAAAATAAAGTATTCATACATTAACTTCATTACCCCAAATTTATAATTTTTGAGTTGACCCGTTCAAAAACTAAAAGGGGGGTGGAACATTAAAGAAATGCACTGTATAAATAGTGAAAGGCTTAGCACACTTTCTTTTGGTATTCCCTTTTCTGCTTGTTTAGAGAAATACTCTATATATAAATATCTCTTTTTGTTTTCTGCCACTTAAATATGAATTCATAAGTTCCAGAGCAGTTCCTCCGATAACATTATGAAAGAGTGAAATAAGATTGAACGATTGACACTAATGCTACATTTCTAACAACTGTTAATGATAGTTCAATTATTGAGCATTGGTTTTTGTTAAACAGTTCATTCTATTTTGTGTCCAACGGTGTGAAAAAGTAATTTCCGCAATGTTGAAAGTGTTTCTTTTATCCTAAATAAACTACAGCCTTTATCATTTCCGCAGAAGTCTCGTTTAGCGAAATTCAATATAGTCAATTTTCCATTTGACGAAAACCCTGGCGATTGTGACACAAAGAAGAAAACGAATGAAAAATATCAAATGAGAATTATGTGAAAAATACGAAAATTGTAGGATATTTTGGGTGTCTTTCAAACCACCAGAGGCTTGAAAACATGTGATTTATGTAAACACAGTTGCATGTTCTTGCCATTTTGACAGAGGGGGAAAATTTTATTTGTAGTTTCCCAACTTTTCCACAGATGCACAGACATACCGTTTCCTTACTTTCTCCTGTATACTTTCAACGCCAACGCTAATACTTTCCAGACAACCTTTTTGTCTGAAACCCTTTCTCTAGTGAATATTCAAGACTATTGTAAAATATTAGAAAACCAATATAATGCCTAGCTAACAACATCACACTTTTTTCCATCCAGATACTTGAAAATCGAAAGTGTCATTTTTTCTAATGGTAGAAAATGTTCTTGAACCCCACGATTTAAACGATCAACATATATTGTCGTTTCGAGGTCTGTTTTTTTTTGCTTTTGCGTAAACAAAACGACCATTTTCTGTACCAGATCGTCAGGTTTGATGAAAAGTGGATCCTCTACGCCAGCAGGAGACGTTCAGGACAGTGTGGAACTGCCCCACACTGTTCCACAAATCACCGTCTGAAAATTGAAATTGAATCAATTGAGAGTCGCAGTTCTGCCTTACCCACTATACTCCCCAGACCTCTCTCCAACTGACTACCATCTTCTCAAGCACTTCGACAACGTTTTAATCGGTAAAACCTTCGCCAATCAGAACCAGGCATAAACGGCCGATGTCGACTTCATCAAATCCCGATCAAACACTTTTTACTCTGCAAAAGTGCACTGATTCAAGTGACGCTTATTTCGATTGAATTGAATAAGTATTCACTGAGATATTACAGTTTGAAGTAGAATCATAAAAATGGTAAAAACTCAACAACCTAATACATTACGAATGTTTTCGTGCGTTTAAAATAGATAAACATAAAACACAGCACAACAGAAATGTACCAGCTCATGATATACGACACTGTCCTGAATGAAATTTCAAATACTAATAACCGTTTTTGGGTTGAAATAATTGGTAGGTTAGATGAACAGAAATTATCAAGAATATAAAACAGAATATATTTCGGTTTATTATTGCTTGTTCAGTTTTTACCCAAAGATATTGTACGTTATGAAATCGGTTCAGTTGAAAATAGTAAAATAGAATCATGGAAAGTAATAAAAGTTTCCATTCACAAAACAAAACATTTGGCAGCGACAATAGTTAAAATCGATAAGCTCATAAAACTAAGCAAATGGTTGAAAGAATTTGAAGTGGAAAAATAAAAAGAGAGTTTTATAGCGATAAAACAATTCTTCCCAAAAGCGATCAAATACAGCGCCCCAAAGCTCCGAAGTTTGTAACATCACCTTTACATCTTATTTCACCTTGAATTTCATTAATTCGGACTTCCATTGTCTAATATGATATGATTTGAAATCTCTCGAACAAATTAAAATTAAAAAGAATAGCTGAAAATAACAATTATATTAAATTCCATTATAATTAAGCAAAAAATTGAAAATTGAACAAATATAGTGAAATAAAAATGAAAAATCAAAAGTTAGACAAGTTACCTACTTACGCTACAATGTTTCAATTGTTAGTATCCACAATCATCTTCGGAGATGACTCCGAGAGATGACAATTTATAGGTCATTCGAGTGCTTTCATCTATCCCCTCTTCCCGCTCTCCGCTTCACCGGTTTAGCAGGACATGGCCGTTTGGCGAGAGTTGACCATTTTTAGTTTTATGATGGGTTTCCATATGTTGCGTATCTCTACGCTAGCTTAGCTGAATGCCTTGTTAGACAAAATGTATGCAGCATCTTTGAATTATCTCCTAAACCCTGTGGATGATCTCAGCTTGGGACCTCTTGCTGTTATGTTAATAGGTCCAAACATGCTCTGCTATTCCCGATTTGCTGGTTTCTCCTCGCTGTGTGTATTTCTTGTGCACGGCAATGCGAACTTTCAATGGCCTCTTAATTTCACCGATATAGGATTTGCCGCACTCGCAGGGTATCCGGTGAATGCAATTCTCGGAATCGCAGTCTGCGTTTGATGGCTTGGTTTTCATGAGGGTGCTACGGATAGTATTACCGGATCTAAAGCAGTTTCTGATGTTGTACTTGGAATCAATTCTTCTTATTCTTTCCGAGAAACCTATGATGTTGGGAAGTGCAAGCACTAGTTGTGATGGCCTCTATTTCTTGCGAGGCTCTGGCTGTCTTTTAGCCAAAGCCTGTTCTACCATCACTTTGGAGTAACCATTTCATTGAAGATCTTTTTTTGTATCAAATTTTCAGTAAAATGTAATTTGTATAACTGAAGGTTGTTAAGTTCTGCAATCTGTAAAAAATACTTTATGAAACTCCACGACATGACGACAAAATGTAAAATATCACCAAATATTTATTGAGGAAATAAAATATATCTGAAACCCGGCTCTGTTCTCATTCAGCCCACACTTCCCGAAACTGTAAACGTGGCTTATATAAACCTTCATATGCATCCGTATTTACGTTACGGGATGTAGTCGAGAATAAAATATTAATATTTGTTTATGTGCTGGTAGCATCCACAGGTTGAGTTAATGCATATGACAAGTATGATTCGAATTAGATAAATACGAGCCTGTCTGTGAAATGTTGTGTTAAATCTTGCAGAAAATAATTGCGGCCAATTTCAAATCATTATCATTCATTATTACACTATAATATATCCACATATAAGAAATATAATCAGATAATTAAAATCATGACAGCTATAGGTATTAACAAGCTATATTTATCGGTAATATGTTGATTGCACAGTAATTTGTTAGTATG
This sequence comes from Leptinotarsa juncta, assembly GCA_015342185.1. Taxonomy (NCBI): domain Eukaryota; kingdom Metazoa; phylum Arthropoda; class Insecta; order Coleoptera; family Chrysomelidae; genus Leptinotarsa; species Leptinotarsa juncta. The sequence continues at coordinate 4,447 of WOGJ01068616.1, read as the reverse complement.
ATTGTTAGGATTATTTTGTTGGGATTGAAATAGTGTAGTATCTGAACCAAAAATGAGATATCCCCAGTTTCGCATGTAGCAAATTTTTTTTCTGTCATAGTGTTGCATCAGCTTGTGTGTAATATAAATGACCTGTGAAAAATAGTTGATTACCTACAAAAATGCGACCTCGACATTCAAAATAATTCATTATGTGAATCTTGATGATGCTCCTTTGGTAAGAAAAACGCTCTCCGGGATATAGTATTTTCAACATATTTATTTAAGGCCATAGGCACTGAAACAGCTCAAGGTCAACAAAGCTTCTGACAGTGATGAAATACCTAGCAGCGACTTCCAAATCAATTTCTCCAACACCAGGACTATACTCAACGTCTGCAAACTAATATTCTGGTACTAACCGAAATCAGAGCAGGTGCTAAGAAGTCCTGTCAACTTTCTAAACCCAGGCTACGACTTTCATTTCCGATATGGTCATAACTTTGAAATTTCTCTCATGAAATCACTAGACTCGTAAGTTGCGTTTATCGGTCTCCAAGAAACACACAACACGGAGCACTATTTTCTTCACTAACAAACACCATCAATTTCTTACAAATGAATTCTTCCAGAGCCAAAATATCTACATTTGACAATAAGCATGTCCACAATTTCAATTGCTTCAAACAATATTTTTTAAGTAAGCAACTCTGTTACTAAGATTATATGAACAAGCCGACAATGATTTCTGACCGTGATCGAGAAATTTGCTATTCGCCTAGATCTGTACAACCAATCTTAAACTTTACACTATTACCGTAAATTCTCATTTTGGGGTCGTCTGACCACAAACTAATTTCAGTTTTGGGTGAATTATCAATCAGTGCTGAAGAACAACCCAAAACAAGCAGATTTTGACATTACAAATCTGCGAAATGAGTGGATCTTCAAGACCATTTTCGAACTTGATGTTTGTTTAAAATCTAATGATACGTCAATTTGTGCTTCCGAAGTAACAAAGCTTGAACCAACAGAAGTCGCTAGCAAAACTGTCGCCTGAAAAAATACGTCAAACTATAGTGGCGCGAAAATCTCAGGGCCGAAAATCGTATCAAGTTTGTTTACGTTCGCAACAAATATTAATTATGAATAAAAGAAAGTGAAGAATCGCACAAGTAGAGAATTAGTACCAACTTCTTGCCAGTTTGTTCAGTTGTTATAAAGGTTGGAAAATTTCACTAAATCAACGAATTCAACAGCAACAACAGTGATAGAAAAATCAAATTTGCTTGCTGTGTATTATGATGCAAGGAAGCATCTTGATGATGCTTCCTTGGTAAGATAAACTTTCATAGAAATATTTTTGTTTAGGTATGGGAAAAGTTATTTCAACAGATTTATTTTACGCCAGAGGTTTCAATTTTACCTGACTTTCACTTTTAAACACCACCTATATCCTTGTCCCTGGAGAAGGACTTTTTCTGATAAAAACCCCCTCAGAGTTCCTCTAATATATTAAATTAGCCAAAGAAGTGCCATCACAAATTGAGATTTTGATATAATCAATCATGTGTGAAATTGCCCACAACCACACTCTCGCAAATTACAGTTAATGGCATCACCCATTTCTACAAATATCAAAAATTTGTGTACATTGAATACTAAAATTTATACAGATAAGCTAAGTAAGTTTCTGGGTTCATACCCCATTTATAAAGGTTTTACCTCTTTTCTTTATATAAATATATTTGAATTATTATTTTTTCTCTTTAAATTTTTGGTTCTCTGATTGATATTTTTTCATATTCTTGATTTGGAATATGGACTGGTTTGGAAATTAATCTTCTTTCAATTATCCCCTTATTGAAATTCCCGGAAAATTATACCCCTCTAAATCAGCAATAAAATATTTCATCACACAAAGATTGGCATCTATAGTTGTTTTATTTTCTATTTTCATATTAAATAATGTAAATGATATTATTTTCAGAAATTTTGATTTTTTCATAAATTTAATATTGAATTCAGCCCTTCTATTGAAAATTGGAATAACCTCATTCCATTCTTGATTCTTCGAAGTTATAAAAGGTTTAAATTGAAAAATAGCATTTACTCTATTAACTTGGCAAAAATTAATCCCTATAGTTATTTTAACGTATAATTGTAATACAATTAATTGTTTTGTTTTTATTATCATTCTTTCTGCTATAGTAAGAGGAATTTTAGGATTAAATCAAATTAAATTAGGAAAAATTTTAGCTTATTTTTCTATTAATCATGTATTTTTTGTATTTACTTTCTTATTTTAATAGACATCATTTTTAAACTTGAAATTTTGCAAATTTTTTATTCAAAACAAATCTTCAATTCAATAAATTAGGAAAATTATTTTTCATTCTAAATTTTTTTAATTTAGGAGGTTCTCCCCCATTTCTAGGATATTTACCTAACTGACTAATTACTAATAGTTTAATTGAAAATATATTTTTTAGTAACTTTTATTCTCATTATTCCTTTGTTCTTTTATATTCGAATAACTTTCTCAACGTTAACTTTTTTCAGAAATGAATCTATTTTGATTGCCCCCTCAAGATTTAATTTTTGATTTTTTTTTCATAGGTAAAAATATATTAATTTATTATTGAATTATTTTATTGAATAGATTTACTTTACTTGGATTATTTATTTGTACAAGAATCCTTAGAATTTTCTAAGGATTTAAGTTAGTACAAACTTTCAACCTTCTAAGTTGACAATAGTTTTTTATTTAAGCCTTAAAATTAATTTTACTTTTGAATTTACAATTTAAAATAATTTTTGACTATAAGACTGAAAGGAACTTTTATTTCGTAAATAAATTTACAATTCATTGCTTATTCTCAGCCATTCCACCAAACAAATGGTTATTCACGACTAATCATAAAGATATTGGAACTTTATATTTTATTTGTGGGAAACCCTGGAACTTTAATCGGTAATGATCAAATTTATAATGTTATCGTAACTGCTTATGCTTTTGTTATAATTTTTTTATAGTTCATCAACTTCAGCCTTTTCAGACTTCAATACAAATATATGAAAATTCTGATCTGGGAGTCCCGAAGTCACGTTAAATGGGTATTACAAGGTTGCACGACTTTTGCAGTGCGAGAAGTGAAGTGAAAATATCATTATGTATTATGTATATAAACTGGATGAAAAGTTGTGGGTAACTTCACACTAATCTGATGAAGTACCTGTCATCATACTTTGAAAATGCGCCGAAGAACTCACACCCGCGTTTTGTAGGCTGTTCATCTTATCTTCTTTATTGGAAATCCGCTCGGGTTCAAAGTGGATCCATAAAAGTAAGTAAAATCTTCCAAAAAAACTATGAACAAGTTGTAATACAAGTTCGATCGAAAATGATGAAGGAAGCTGTTAATCAACACATTCTTATTTATTTGTAATGCTTCAAGATGCCAAGCGAACATTAATATGGTTTCCGAACGCAAAGATCAATAGATGACCTTCTTACATAATACGTTACCCGCATATGAAGAAACACGACGAGGTAGAGGTAGAAACACAGAGTGTCTTGGACTAAATCATGTATGGCATGAGAGTTCACCAGTTGAATTTTATTGTTACGGCTTATAGGTTCGTCTTTGTTCATGGCTTTCCAGTTTTCTCGAAGTTCTCTCAAAGTTCGCGACGGTTCTCATCCCGATACATTTGCCATCAACGTTAGTGTTCCACAAGATTCCATATTGTCCTCAACCTTTTTTAAATCGTACATCAACGATTCATTGGAAAAGAGCATTCATTCAATATTTTCCTTTGATGACGATAATACTTTTGTCTCTTCTTTCCATTTGGATGCTCGAACATCAGCTACCAATGCACATCTACGGTAAACACCAAAGGTTTTGTATTCCAATGAGTATCTGAACAAAATTTCAGCAAAATTTCAATCATAATTTAATGCTACGAAAATTCATGGATCAGTTTCTTCAAAGAAGTTGAATGTGATGGAGTCGGACATCTTAATGTCAGGGGCCACAATTCCTTGTTCGATTGATGACCTATTTTTTTAGAAGAAATTCATAATAAATATAGAATGAAGAAAATAACTTTAACCTAATTTCTACTAAGTTTATTTTTTGTTGCGGTCCAATAAACCGAAACCAGTCGTAACAAATAATAAACTTAATAGAAATTAGACAATAGTTATTTTCTTTATTCTATGCCCACAATTCCGCTGGCTGCGTTATTTTGTTAGGTGTTAGATTAGATACAGATATACCTTGGGAAAGTCATGTTACTGGTATAAACAAAGTCAGCTTGCTTTATAAGCTGCAAACGCCTCTAAATGATAGGAGCAACGTTTGGAGGCTATAATGGGGTTTTTACTAATTAAAATAATGTGGTTAGCTACTTTCGGAGAGTGGGTCGTGGAAGAAATACTCTCATGTGATAGGAAGTGGAT
>WOGJ01068449.1:0-16450 GCA_015342185.1 Leptinotarsa juncta | reverse complement strand
CCATATTTTTTTTAGTTTTGCTTATATGCGCACTCAGTATTTTTAACCATTTAATAAATTTTGTTGTAAGTTACATTCGTTTAATAATCACCCGTCAGCTTTTTTTTCCCTAAAGCGATCTAAAAAAAAATATTGCCATTTTTAAAAATATCTCTAGACTTCTCCGATGTGTGTATTATTTGGTGAGGTAACTATAGCTGACTTTCAAAATAATCGTTCTTTTTGAAAATATCCTGAATAATATAATAATGAATTGATTAATTGGGCTAATTGAATTCGAGCGAGGTTAGAAGTTTGACTCATCTTTTTAAAGGAATCTCTTGATTTCAATTTCAACTTAAGTCGGTTTCTATAAAATCTATACAGAGGCAAAAAGAGAAAATTTGTTCAACATCACTATGAAATACATTGTAAAATGTGTCATAGAAGTATCTATAGAAGACGTATCATCTGCAAAATCTCTCAAGAATCGATCGACATTATCGATTATCAATTTCAATTCATTTATATAAAAAAAATACTTGAAGCTTTGAAACACACCCATTAAAATGTTTAGCTAATCTTCTTCTATGGTGTGACTGTTTCTTCAATTTATTTCAGTTTGGATGTACTTTTCAACCACTGTTAATGCCATCCAGCAAGTATTCTCTTCTTGGTGAATAAATTCACTCCATAGACGGTTGATTCAACTTGTTAGGCATCATCAGTACCAGGTAGGCGGTCCTCGATTGAAGACGAACTGTAAAATACCAAGACAAGTACTTGTAAAAATCACTGCCTGGTACTGATGATGCCCAACAGGCTGGAATAGCTGTCTGCCGGTGGCTTTTAAATTAAAATTAAATTTTGAATGATCGGAAAAGTAGTCATTAATTTTTTTTTCATGGAATTATTCTCCAGCAGCTTGACTGCTTCAACCTTATTTGATTATATCTCATTTCTACAAACAAGTAGCATCAACTATCTAAGTATGCCAAAAAAACTTTGCTAGATATTTTGTTGTGTGAGAAAGCTGAAATGATTTCGTTTTCAAGGTTAACAACTTATATATGTCCGGGTATTATTCATTTTCCTATTTCAAAGCATCAAATGATGCTCATATTGATTATTCTTCCGAGTAATTTACAGGCAGCATGATACTTCTATACGATTCAACATTGACTTTGTGTTCATTTTATTTGATTGGAGTTATTATAATAGCCTTCGTCCAAAATCTGGTGAATTATTGTTGATCCAATCCAAAGGAGAGTGCTTTTTACTCGGTCGGGAAGGTGTTAGAAATACGAATAATATATTTTTTGAGCTAGGACTAGATTCTTTGTGTGAAGATTCGACCACTATTATTTTTCTGTATTGCTAAAATATCTGCAACGGCCACTGCTAGTATTTTCAAGGATAATTATCCGGGACATGTGAGGCCTAAATACGTATTGGAATTGCATAACGAAGGCATTATTTCAATGCCTTCGTAGTTTTCATACCTTTCACTTTCATATTTAAGAATGCGCAAGTCACTCACTCATCACTCATTAATCTCTATTTCTCCGTACTGGTAAGTCCTATAGGAAGATAATATTTGATATATAGGGCGTTCCAAGGAAAAATTCCCCCCCCCCCTCTGTTATCGAAAGAACCCTTCAATTTTTATTTCTAGGGGAATTGATTCTGATATGGAAAATTATACCCGAAACTTCACCCCCCTACGGTCAGCAACTACCCCCACTAATTTTTTCAATGGCATGGGAGGTCCAGTGATACATCACCCAAAAGGTCTTCTGTCCCTCTATTATTTCTGTAATTTTTTTCGAAATCGGTTCATTTATTTTCGAGAAATTACTTGTTTTTGCACTGGTAGTTGTTGTTGAATCTAGTTATCACAAAACAAAAAGTAGGTAGTTGGTCACTAACACTTGTTCACGAATTAAATATGGTTTATTCTACTGAAGAAAAAACAGAAGCTGTTGCAAGCTATTATCGACATTATGAATGTGCTGAAGCTGCTGCAAGAATTTATAATACGAATCATCCAGGTCATAGCGTGAGCCATCAATATGTGGATGAGTTCCAAACGTCAGGTTCTGTTTACAACAAAAATCATGAAATATTTCGTCCTGTTATAAATAATGTGTTGAAGTTGCAGTTTTATGATATGTTCAAATGGATAATCGACAATCTATCAGATAAGTAGCTAGATCGTCTGATGTATCAGCTACCAGTGTTTTTGGATTTTGAAAGCCTATAAATTCCATCATTCCAGAATAAGGCTGGTTTAGGAATTAAACGAAGCTGATTCTGATCGTCGACTTCAGTTTTGTGAGGTGTTCAGCAGAAAGTAAACAATAACCCAAACCTATTATACAATACCTGTTTTTCGGACTAAAGTGATATTACGTTCAATAAGGAATGGCGCACGATCCGGTTGACGCTAATGTTGATCACAATATTTTATGTAAAGGTTGCCAAAGAGCAACAAAAAGTGTAATAAAATGCATTCACTGTGAATCTACTTATCATGCGGCATGTGCTGTGCGTGTGAAAAACATGAAAGTTGTTGGATTTAACGAACTTTGCTGCCCTTCGTGCGATCCTAACCTCAACATTGATGAAACGAAAACTAATGTAAATGGTCTGGTGAAAACCAACGAAACTCACAATAGAATAATTCTACAACTTAAGGAATCTCAGGAAGGTTTGAGGGAAGATATAGCCAAAGTTCTTGAAAAAGTATCGGCCCGAGCGCTATACAATAACGAAGGGGCAGAGGGGATAGAAGAGAAAAAATTCCTAAACTCCTGACCACAAAATAAAAAATTCCACTATTGATGCCTTAAAAATGAAAAATTGAACAACAAAAATCTGAGACGAGATCATTTAATCACCAGGTTCCTAATAAAGGGCTGGTAAAACAAATCTAGAACCGAAATTTCAAAAAAGCCTAGTATTTCGAGTCAACAAGTCTCAAGAGCAATTATGGAGGTGGAAACTGCTGATAAATGTAAAAAATTGATTAATTTGATTAGTGATAATGCTGTAGCTACATATACTAGAGAAAAATGGAAAAAATTGTCCAGACGCAGGTCTAAGAGACAGATTGTCATCGGTACCAATGAAGGTATTGAAGTCAATGGGATTCAGATTGAAGCAACTCTCTCGATTAAAGACATTCACGTTCACAGAGTTGATCCTTCAATGGCCCCTGAAAACTTGACTGACTTTGTTAAATCCTTTCCAGAGGTCAAGTGTGTATCACTCAAGTTGAAGTTTCCTGAAATCTATTCCCCTTTTAAAGTTAGTGTATTCAATTACAATTTCAATGAGGAAATGGACCCAATGAAGTGGCCAGAAGGTTCCTTCATACAACCTTTTTTTCATATTCGAAGCCCAACAGTAGCCAATAAGTGAGCAAAAACTGTATATGTCAACTTGATATCGGTGCTGAATTGTGTGTGATGCACTTTAATGTACAAGGCTGTTTAAATAAATTACTTGATTTGGAGATAATTATAAATAAACATCCTCCAGATATTCTATGTATTAGTGAGAGCTGGCTTAAATCACAAGAGTGTTTTCAAATAACTGACTATAACTTTATCTTTTTTTGTAGGAAGAACATATCAGGGGAGGGGTATGCATTTTTGCTAAAAATCCTTGCAACTTAATAGATCAACTATCATTGACATCTCTTCTGTACATATGCTTGAACTTAATACAAATAAGTCTGTAGTCATGCTTTTTGGACCCAGAAAAGTGAGAGAACTGGCACTTGGAAATTTAGGAATTTATTGATTACCATTACTGGAGGAAAATGAGAATCTGAAGCTATACTTCGATTCTGATGTGAGAATCATGAGACATGTTAATTATCTGTGCCAAGCCTCTCATAATACACTGGGGAGTTATGTCCGAATCGTGATATACTCTCCACTAAACTAAAAATGAAACTTTGCGAGTCTCTGATTTTTTCTAATTTTTTTTACTGTGATAACATCTACAGACCTGCTGCCTAAATGCAGTATGATTCGCGTCCCTAACAACGTATTCAAAATTCTTCCTCGAGACTTTGTTATGGAATTCGTAAATATGACCACATCTCGTCAATTATGAAACACTCTGGTTGGTTGAGATTAGGATACCCTCAGAACTTTGTACCTCTTAACTAACAGGCAAATGATTCTCATTTCAAAAAACCAGAATATCTCTTTCATAAGCTGACAACTTTTTCCAGGGTAAGTAGATAACATACTCGAAACAGTAAATCACTAATCATACCTAGACATCATTCTGCCATTTTCGCCCGCAAATTTTCATACAATGCTTCTAAATTATGTAATCAATTACCCAGTGATTTTAGATCGTACTTTCTTTCTAATTAAAATAAAGGTTGCAGATTTACTATAAAAGAGCAGAGATAAAGTAAATCCAAATATGACACGGCATGACATTGTACTTTCTGAAATCACGATATAGAAGTGAGTTACCTATATATTTTCATCTATTTATGGTATACTTATCTTTCTTGGCATTTCTTCATCTTTTCAATCCGATAGTTTTTTGTTTGGGGTTGAGTTAAAAAACAGCTTTTGCTCATACTTCGCCGATTCATCACTCATGGTTATTCTTTTACTAGTTTGTTAGTTTATTTCTGTTTATGAAGTTGACGAATAGAGCCGATTTATTATTGAACCAGGATATTTTATTTTGCTGAATTATCAAGTTAAGCATTGACAACGTCATTCAGTTAGATCCTTATCAATGTGTGGTACAATAGAGATAGTTTCTCGATAATAACTTCCTGGGTCGATGAATTTTGAAAAGATTTTCCAAAAAATGGTCACCCAGAGCCTTTTATTTGACTCCACTGAACTTTTTTGGTGGAAATGATCGAAATCAAAAGTCTACGAGATTTACGAAAAAAAATTACCAGGTGATGCAGGCTATTAACATCTGATATTCTTCAAATTGTTTAGGAAGAAATAGATGCTCGTTTATACCACTTATGCAAGTTGATGATGTTTAGTTCGATTATTTTCAAGTTCAAAATCATAGTGGTATTTCATTTTTTCTGACATTGTTCATCGTTGTAATATCAAAATGTTACAGGGTTGTATGCAGAATTCAAAAACTATTCAAATGAGCTGTCATTCGACTTTTTTTTTATTTGAAATTTTTGATGGTTATTTTGTGGAGAGGGTATCTGCCAAGGGGTTTATTTTTCGTATAAATGTGCCCCACTCACAACCAAAATTGAAATGTTTCACGATTTTTCTACAGTCTCAATATCAAGTCACTTATTCAGGGTAACTCGTTTCTACTGCACTGAATATTCTATATTAGCATTTTTTTTTAGATACCTTCAAAATGTATGAAATGGAACTTGAAGCCTGCAACAATAATATAGGAGAAAAAAACTTCGAACTAACTGAAATCCAAGAGTTCTACAATGATGCCAACATTTTCATCACAGGAAGCACTGGGTTTCTGGGAAAAATTCTTCTAGAAAAATTACTTCGATCGTGTCCACACATATCCACACTCTACCTACTTGTCAGGAACAAGAAAGGAAAGGATATGGATACAAGAGTCAACCAGATATTCGATGACAATATTTTTGATTTGATGAAGAAAGAGTGTCCCAAATTCAGGCACAAAATTGTTGGAATTTCTGGCGACTGTTCTCTACCAGATTTGGGACTTTCTATGCAAGATCGAAAACTGCTCATGGATGAGGTATGTTTCTACATTTCTATATTTTGAAATAAATTCAACATAAATATAATAAGGAATCAGTCAAATTTCGGATATGCAGTTGGTTAGTACCTCGTCCTAGATGGAGAGACATTTTTGTTGTTCGCTGCAACTTAAGACGAGGAATGAAATACTCTGAAACAATTTCGATTTTCAATTATGGAATATCATTGATTTTAGGCCGATGATGGTCACTATCTTGCACTGACGAGTGGCTAAGGAGCCCGAAACCGGTCTACAAGTGTTCCAGTTCCAAAATTGAAGATAGACTTTTTCAGTTGTATTGCCAATCGCATAGACAGGAAATTTTCTGTGAAGATTCCTGCACTGACGCCTGTCGGATACAATCAAACGCCGTTCGTGGTATTAGCCAGTGGAGTAGTTGTTTTCTGATAGGTGTCAGTCCATTCAACCTACTGTGTAGGTATATCCGAGACTGGCTTGAACATTTAAAGTTCATTTCATTAGATTTACTGAAATTTTGTTGACATCCAAAATACTTTTACACTCATTGTAATTTTGAAGGGTGAAGATTACAACCGTTTCGATAGTGAAATCACGAATGAATTGATCCATAGTAGAACTGGATGAAATCAGATAATTAACTAATATCAGATTTAGTTTTTAAAGAAAACTAGAATTGAATACTTGAATTCGAACAACGTTAACCTTATGGTGAGGGTGAAAATATATAAATTCAATTTACGATACTATTCTTTTTCTGGGAGTTTGGGTGTAATCTGAAGCTTTTTTGGGCTGAGAAATTTTTTGTCACCCCGCTGGATTTTGAAGTACTATTCTTCAGGGTGTAATAATAGAAGCTGAGTTGTGGTGGCTATGGTATTGCACTTTTTGTTTGTTTCTACTTGTAATTCTTGTAGTGAAAATGTCTTATCGTCTGTTACCAATTGGTTACCTTTGATGTAACACCTCTTGCCGTTCTGCCTTTCAATGAAAGTATTCGCTTCGTTGTTGTTTGGTTAATTCGTGTGCCATTGAAAATCCAGTACTTTTGAATTTTTTTGCTATTCCGTAATATTTCAGTTTTTTGATGTTGGACACAAAAAATAAAATTTTACAGGCCTTTTTTCTTCTTTTCCAAGGCAATAGAAGTCCGATACTGTCAGTTCAACTTCCAGTAGGTCAGTGAGCTTGTTGCTAATGAAGTCACATGTAATATTCTCGTTAGAAGCAGATCACTCGAAGACGAGGATATTGTTTTGTTTCTCCTTCCTAGCTTCTCTAGTTTTCCCCTCAGGAATGTATTCTCGCCTTCAAGTTGTTGAATTCTAAATTTCAGATCTTCAATTTTTAGCAATATGTTTACTTCGCTCGCTTCAATAGTTTTTTCAATTTTATCTTCGTTTTTCTAACCTCTTCTTGAATATGTTGGAGTACATTATCCATAGTTTACGAATTGAATTCGAATATATTATCTGGATATTAAGTTGACTATCCGACTTGTGGTGGAATAGTACTGTCGCCTTTTCCATATCAGTATATGTATTTTTAGGACCGAACGTAAACAATATAATTGCCTACGATCATAAAAGGAAATATGGTTTTCTACTCAAATAGTATTGAATTGTTTTAATTATATATCAGTATTATCATCAGTACACCTTTTACACACATTTGGTATGCCTCAGGTAGAGTGGTATCCACTTGTATTAACAGATGTGGCTAATTGCAGGCACTTTATGATATAGTCCCAATACACAAAATCAGTTCAATAATGAAATGAAAAAACTAGATGAACTTTTCAACAACCAAAACGAATTTCTGGAGGCAAGTTATGACAGTGAAGTATCGTATTTAAAAAATTATGAAATTTGAATCATGTTTCGTTCGAATTAATAGAGCCAAAAGATTCGAAAAATTCAAAAAAATTGAAAAAAATAGAAGTGATAATAGAGCAGGGGTAGACATTTAGAAACTGATTTTTTTGAGGATTTTCGAAAAAAATGTAATTTGACAGGTTCAGAGTAGCACATGACAAAAGAAAAGAGGCTGTTTTTTACTATATATGTCACGAACTTTATATGTTCTGGGATGTTCCAAAATGTTTTGGAACGCTTTTGAATACTGTCGAATGTACAGGATTGATCTAGAACTCTGTGGAGAGTGAAACTTCCAGCCTCATATCTTCAAAAATACGCCTCCACATAAAAATGATTTATGGAACCGAATCTGTTCGTATACCATTCAGTTGTTATGATTAGTCTGAGAGTAGTGCATGTAAGTAGAATAGCAATACTGAAATACATGGGTGTCTTCATCTCAAGTGTGTCACACTGTATATGCAGATAACACTTATGACAAAACATATATGGAAGTAATTTTCAGTACCTCCGTTTCATTTTCTCGAAATAATTAACCATAACCTTGAATATGTGAAAATATGATTTAGTTAATTACTGCGTTTTACTTCATTTGGATAGGTACCAACTCTATCAGTTGGTGAAATTAGGATAATATTTTCTTCAAGGTCGATAGTACGTAAATACTAACAGCGAAAGAACTGTTATAATATTATTTTATCATAAAACTAATTTTTCATTCTATAATCCAGTTACTATAGAAAGTTACAGGTAATAGATTTTTGTAATCACCAAGATCTTACAGCACCGCTGACAAGTGTGGAACTATGTCCAATAATGAAAACTTGATTCGATCCGCAGCCAGGGTCAGATTTTTTTTATGAGGAAAAGACCACTCCACAGTTGACAGGTACATTTTCCTCAATATAGTGAGGACTTTATAGACTAGAATTCTACCTATGGACCATCCACTGAAAAATCATTTATGATGGCCATAATGTCATAATGGAGAGATTCCAGTTGATTAGTCGATACTGATGTTGGATGTTCAATGAAAAATATCACAATGAATACAGCTACTTTTCTATAAGTGGGCATTTGCAAATTACCTATGGCTTGCAGGGCTTCTGGACCTCTAATTGGGCGAATGATTGTTTGAGCATGAATGTCTGTCGTTTTGCTATAAAATTGGTGTAAGACAGATTTATAAGATATACTGCTCCTGAGGAGGCGATAAGTGGTTCTGGCGTTTCTCAGTTCATTAACAGGATAGAGAGTTGAATAATTGAGAAGCTCTTGATCTTGATGCGATGATAAAAGTTGTTTATCGACGTCCATTTGCTCTGTAGACTCAGGAGCTCAGAAGGAGGTATATAAATTATATAAATAACTGCGTGGACATTCCGCTTTAGAAAATTGAGGGTGACCCCTTTGTCCGTGACAGCCATTTGAAGTGGACACCTTTTCGTCCTCAACCAGACACGGCCGAAATGTTGAGTCTTCGCTCTATCTGGAGGGTCTCCTCAATTTTCTTTATTTTTGGACCAAGGTATGAATCAAGGTAGACTTTCCAGTTTATGTAACGAGATGTCTTTCTCCAATTGTTTTTTCAGGTTCTGTATGAGGTTCCTATTCATCGGTATTGTTTCCTTAATAACAATTGGAGGAAGTCTTCTCGCTCTCGGCCTTCTTGACTTCCTCACATCAGCTGCTGATGACACTTGGGGGCCCGTCTCGGTATCGGAGTCACTCAAAGATTGAAACCTATTTTTCGTGTTTACCTCTGTCTTCCTAATGGGCATGATTTTCTTTGCAGTCTTCCTGGGGATTACCAATCCATCTTTCAGAGGTTCATAGGTAGGATGAGTGGGAAAATCTTCTTTCCTGGGTGTTCATCCTGGGGGTTTCAAAAGTTTGGTCATCGGTACATGTGAGTCATGACAGTATTTTCTTAACAACTCCATCTGACTTTCCCTCATAATTGTTAGAGAAAAGTCCTTGGGAAAGGAGTCGAAGTCCATCTTGGCCTTGCAGTAAATACTGACTATACTGTTCACCTTGACCATAATTTCCCTCTTGATGCTTTTTATTTTTTGAGTGTCATAGAAGGATTTCAAGGGGTTATCTAGGTTCTGTCTAGGTTATCTAGGGTCTGTCTTTTGTGGTGAGATATTCAGAAACTCAGAAGCCTTTAGGTTCTTCTTTTTTCCTATTTCCAGGTATGGAATCCATCTTTCCTTTACTGAAGGATTTTGTAGTTTTTCTTGTCTCAAACTTTTTTTAGGAGGGAGTTTTACTTCCTTAGTTTTCCTCTCTTCGTTCGAAAAAGTGGTTTTATTGCTCACGTTTTCTATGAGACCATTTTGACGAGGACTTCAATATAGATACCTTCATTTTCACTAATTCTGGGCTTTCTCTCGTAATTAGGCTTATCTGTTGAGGCAGTTTCCTACTGGTTAATTTTTGGTGTTGTTTCATAAGGCAGTAGTATCATTTTGTTAATCTCTCTCTACTGCGGAATTGTAACATCCGAGAGAACAAACGGCGTTTCCTTATTGGTCACATCCGGGGTGTCGGTGACCTCCATTTTTATCTGCTGTGTTTCAGTATTTTCCCGACCTACAATCGGTAGCGATGTTGACGGTGGTGGTGAAGGTACAGAGTGTATAGTAGTTTCCACTAGTATGATTGGTGGTTGTATTGTTATCAGATTGTCTACACATCCTGTGGTCGCTTTATCCATTCTGCAGCCGGCGATCCGTCCCCACTATGTGGCTTCTTCAGGCCCCCTACAGAATGGCTGTCGCTGTTCTCCAGGTCTGTGTACATCTTCATATTGTCGTTTCAGTCTTCTTTCGCTTTGTTACTTGCATGAACCCGCATGTCCCTCCTCCGTTTCATAACTAGAAACAAATTTGGGCGCAGAGTTATCTGTTCTTGATTCGAGTCCAAACTAATCGCTACCATTTTTTCACTTCTTTTTGTTCCAGACGCAGCTTGTAAAAACCTTGGTTTGTGTTGCAACTGAATTTTTGGAAAAATCTTTTTCTTCTTTTTTTCTTGTTCACTTAGAACGTCTAGTGACGAATTGTTACTCGTGGGATTTTCCTTGTCACTTTCGAAGCATTTGGTGGCAGCTGATTGTCGCCCTGATATAAACGGGCGAGTAGAAGCTTTTTCACCTCAGTTCTTGGCTTTGACAAAAGAATTATTGCCTAATTCTTTTTTCGGGAAGGCTCCAGGGCCCGACCTCGAAGTCGGCTTTCTCTGTCTTGGTATAAGAACACAGATACTTATCAGTATATGAACAGTTTGAACCAATTTTTTGTAAAATTCTACACGGGCTAAACGAGTGTATCGTTCAACTGCCAGCAGTAGACTTGGAAAATTGAATCCGAGAGGAAACAGTTGGTGTCTCTCCAGTAATGTTAGTAGGAAAATTGGCAGCATTAGATGATCCATCAAAAATCCATTCCCCAGTTTCATAGTATCTATAGTTAATTGGGTAGCATTGAAGACGTTTATCCAATTTGAGATTTCTCACAATAGAAAAAATATAATGTGGTCATATTCTTAATACAACTCCAAACATACAAAAATCAGAAATATCAGTCAGGTGGGACCAGACTCTCCATAGGAAACAAATATGTATCTATAAATGAAATGCTGAATAGTGACTCATCAAAACCAGTTGGCATACTTTTCATTTCTTTAAAAAATCTGATTTTCCAACAAACAACTTACGAATTCATCATCATATACAAAATTTGTTCATCAACCAAAGAGTTTCTCAACAAAATTAGATATATTCATTTCAATATAAGTGGACCACCTCGATACTGTTATCAACAAAGCCTCGATCATTATATTCAAACTACCCCAATTACCTTGGAGATAGTTTACATGGATTTATTCGAAATGTTCTGAATGTTAATGGTGTTATTATTGTGAACAATAAAGTTAATGACATTTTGTCGCTCCTTTTTTGCATACCTACTATGAATATATGACAAAACAAACATCCAAAGTATAACTAACATTAATTTCTATGAGAAAACATGTATTGTATATGAGACTGTGCATTCACATATTATCGAATCAAAGAACTAGAGTACCATTATATTTTGCTTCGGACGGCCAACAACCTCGAAGTTTGAATTCAACGTGGTGAAATTGCAATCGGATAATTCTACTTTCATTTATTCAATTCGACTGAATAGACATGCATATATTCTTGAGATTTCATGATATTTGCAGTTGATTCAGTGACTCGTTGAGCTACTAGGATTAATTTGAATTTTTTAACCTTTATGGAAAACATGGTATAGGGAATTGTATCATACTAGGGCTTATTTGTATAATGAAATTGAACCTTGAGGAAAAAATGGGGGTTCCCATTTGAAAAAGTTGGGATTTTTTATTTTTCTCATTCACTTATTGGACCCTAATTTTTGCGCACCCTGTGGAATATCCTGTGGACGTGAAAATGATGCGTGATTCGTTAAACCTTCAGTTATCACGGTTCACTAGCTCCATATTTTTAAAACTGTTAATTTACATGAAAAACGTATGTTCGAGAGGCTTCATCTGTCACTTTTTCTAAAAGAAACTCGAATAACTCGAAAACTGTTCATTTTGGGTATAGGGTATGATGCATGAGTTAGAATCAAAATCATAGGAAGAATTCAAAAATGAGGTGAAATATAGGGTGTGCCATTAAAAATAACAAAGATGATGTCACTTCCGTTGAAACCCGAAACGTCACGTCAACGAAAATATATCAGTTGAATTCTCCATTAGTTCTTCATCCATCCTATCAACATTCAGAATCGTCCTACTTTCAGTTTTCTATATATAGATCGCTTTAACTCGTCAAGATATACTCTGTATTGTGCAGCATTCCCATAGCAATTCCATAATGAATGGTTGAAGTACAAATTAAATAGGAATATTCGCTGTATAATTCAATGTTCATATAAAAATAGTTTTTTCGAAAGTATTTTCCTTTCGTGAAATTTGAAGTTTATATGAAAATAGTTCTTTGAAAACAGCTTTTTTTCCACTTTGTGTCTGAACGTTATTTTTGCATGAAATACACGTCTTGGTAGGAATTTGAAATCGATTGCTTCCTTTCTTCATTTGTAAGATTGAAAAATAAATTTTATGATCTCATTGCTTCTGTCTTGAAAATATGTTTCATTCGAAAGACAAGCTTCACCAGATAGGGGCAAGTCATACACTACAGTGCCTTTTAGGAATTCGGAAAAGTCTGGAACTTACGAAATTAAATGTAAAAACTGCGATACAAAATATTATGGACAAAAGGATATATTAAAATAAGATATAAGGAACACTTAGTACACCTAAAATATGAAAGACCAGAAAAATCAGTAAATCCCATTCATATTTACAACAAAACCATTCCATAGACTTTAGTTCATTAATATTAGTTAGACAAGTTAACAACAATAGACATCTAGATGCCTATAAGAGTGTAGAAATGAATAAACACAATAAGATTATAAATAACGATGGTTGACTAAAACCTAATAATATCTGTACAGCTTGTTGAAATAATATTTCAATTATTAAATTTACCTGCCTATTACGTAATGACACATTGTAAAATCAATTCAAGACTAATAGATGAGGCAATATTGTAAAATTAATTTTAGACACTTAAAACACAGGTACTTGGAAGAGGTATGTATGGTATAAATAAGGATAACATTGAGTGTATATTTAGTATATTCTTCCTCTAGAAGATGATCACTCGGTGGTCGAAACACGTATCCAGATGTTACGAAAAAACTTTTGTTTTATTCAATCAACCTTGTAGTTATTGCCGTTTCCAAAGTAGCAATGCTTGTTTTAGCTAAAAATACAAAATGTGTATATGATATTTTCAGGTTTTATTACAATCAGGTGTTACATTCATTACCGACTCAGTTAAGTTATAGGTCAGCTGTTAACAAACCAATTTTATCATCACCCTACACTCCCTAGAGTTTCAATGCAAATGCAATGCATTTTTTATGGGCATATATTTTAAAAACAACAAATACTGTAAATATGTTACTCATATATTATTCAAAAGACTGAATTATCACAATTCGAACCACAGACCTCTAGATTACGTGCTATAACACATGGGCTGAAAAGTCGTGGGCCTTATTCATTGACTTTATTCATCAGCGTGATTTCCACACAATACTTTCAGCGCCACTCTAACATTTCAATACCACTTTTGTCGAAAGACTTATCTTTTGCCTTAAAATAGGCCTCAGTTTCAGCAATAACCTCTCCATTGGAGCAAAATTTTTTACCGGTGAACATTATTTTCAGGTCTGCGAACAGACAGTTGTCGCTGGGAGCCAGCTCTGGCGAATATGGTGGATGTGGGAGCAATTTTTAAGTTCAATTCATGTAGTATTGCCATTATTTCGATTGACTTTTAACACGGTGTGTTTTGACCTTCAAACGTTCCATTAACGCTATATAATATTCACTGTTGACGGTATTTCCCTTCTCAATATCAATATCGAGGCCATAACATTACCGGTCGATTGTTGTGCTTTCGGGCGCTTTGACCGAGGTTCATCAGTTGCTATCCACCCAGATGACGATCGTGAGGTGATGGATACATGTTTCATCCACTGCCACATATCGACGCAAAAATTCAAATATGTTTGAACATGGTCAAACACTGCTCTAAATCATCAAGACGTTCGTGGTTTTGGTCAACAGTGAACTCGCGCGTACCCACTTTGAATAGAGCTTTCTCATAGTCAAATGTCAACACGTTTTTTAATATTTTTACAATGTCAACTAACATGATACTTTACTTTTCGTTCATCAAAAAATATTTTGTGGATTTTTTTATATTTTCTGGTACCTATTACTGCCTCATTTGGACGTCCACTGCGTTCTACATCATCGGCCACTTTTCAAGCCAAAGGTATTTGATCGAGGTAATGAAATTACTGCAGTGCTATACTCAATCCTAAAAGTGTGCGATTCTTTATTTTAGGATATTACAAATTTTTTTGCAATGCAAACTTTTGCAATATTTCAAGTCAGTTACACTAAATTTTCTTGACTCGCTATCTCGCTATATAGTGATTCGTTTTCAATATTTCAAGTCTGCATATTATATTTGTATCTCTGATGATGTAAGAACTGATAAAGAATTTGGAGAAAGTATTTAGGGAATCTTGAAATGAAAAAAATACAAAAAGTATTTTCATTCATTTCTTTTGAAGAGGTGAGGCAACTTTATGTTTCATTTATATCATGATCTGATTGGATCAAATGTTCAATGCGGTGTTTCGTTCGTTGAAATCTATCAAAATAATTTTTTTAATACGGTCCTGTGCATTTTTTCACGATTTTTTAAAGTCTGCATTCATTGATGAATCACAATACAATGCGTTTCTCGACTTTTTTAGTCAAAAATACGTCATCAATATTGTCGCTTCAAAACCTTCTCTAACCCAGAAAATAACAATGTTTCAAACAGTCAGATTCAATATATTGAGAAAAGACAGTTTAGTTGTGAACTTTCAATACAAAAATCTACAACAATTATATTTGCAATATGCATTACATAATCGATGTGAAATTAATAAAAACGAAATTATGAAATACATTCAGATACTGTCTCAATATCAATCAATAAGGTAACCATTCACGTTCAAGGTTGAGGTTAGAAAGTCAGTTTACCCAAGGAAAGCGAACGCGAACCGATGTACCTATACTATAAAATCATTACACCATCCACGACAACACAGACTTCAGTTATTTTGAATCTAAAAATAAAATTAACTAATTGACAAAAATCAACCTTCTAAATCAGCTGTTACTTTATATCGCAATGCAATGAAAATTAACATTTTATCGCTGCTGATGACACATTCTCCAAACAAACATACAATGCGGTATTCACTATTCGTACAAACGCTTCATTGCCACTTCGTATAGTTATAGAACGCATAACAAGGAGGAGTTGAAAAGTTCTTCGATAACATCACATATTCAATGAACACCAGAGAATAATAAAAAATGAGATATCGAAAAAAAATTGTTCATCAGAATTTGACCATCGATAAAGAGTAACCATACTTCCCCTAGCCAAGCTGATCAAATCTAACACTTTCCTTGCAAGTATTAATAGAAAAGAGGCAAGTCTATACAGAGCGTTCCAACGAAAACTTTACCTCCCCTTGACTTCACATTTAATCGAAAATTTCAAAGAACACGTAAATTTTTATTTCTAGGGGGACTGATTCTGATATGGAAATAATATCCAAAACTTCAACCCCCTTCGGTTAGCAACTATCCTCCTATTGTTTTCAATGGCATGGGGGTTGATTGATACATCATTTGAAAGGTATTTTGTTCATCTATTACCTCTGTAATTTATTTCGAAATTGATTCATTTGTTATAGGGAAATTGAATGTTGAATTTTTTATTCAAGAAAAAACAGAAAATACGCTGGCTTTCATTTTAATAAGGAAATCAACAAAAATAATATCAGTGGAAATAAAATCAACGGATAAAATGTTCAAAATAACCTTCACCTTGTTCCATAAAATAATACAGGCTACTCTCGAAAGTGTTCCGTTATTCGAGATGTCCGTCGTCAGCAATCGGCATTCCCGAACAATTCTCTGTCGCAGGTCTTCTAGATTTTTAAGCTTGGTAGAGTACACTTTCGACTTCAGGTATCCCCACAGAAAGAAGTCCATCGGTGTGAGATCAGGTGATCTATCTGGAACCCTTCTGCCGGTATTTTAATATTAAAATTAAATTTCACAAAGGATTTGAAGCTTTATTTCTTCTATTAATCATCTGCGAGCGCTTTCGACAGCTGGTCGTACTGTCA
>WOGJ01068298.1:0-10082 GCA_015342185.1 Leptinotarsa juncta | reverse complement strand
TTTTAATAATGTAAAATTTATTATCATAAGATAAAGACTTAAAATTATTTGTCAGCAACCAATCGACTATATCGTCAGATTTTTTAATTTCGTCCAACTTATCCATAATAAATGGAAAAAAAACTTACCGAAAAATGAAAACCTGTAAACACCTTGAAACTGAAAGAAAACACTTTAAAAACACATTAAAAATATTACCAAAAAGCACGGCTATAATATAATACTTCTTGTTTTATACACAAATATTATCAAGAAACACTAAAACGATTTAGCGAAATATTTTTCAGCCCCGGCCCGTCACAGCATTCCGTCCGAATAATTAAATAAAAAACAAACGCAGTCGTACACTAACGAAGACCAACTGGAGGCTAGCCTCCTGTAACACTATAATTACTGAAACTAAAATTACAAATCGGGACGTATGTCGCTGGCTGGATCGGTCTCGCAGAGCTTGTGTTTTTTAAAGCGGTCGGAGGCTTGGCTCCCTTGCAACGTATGGCATTTATTATTTCGGGTTGATGGTTTCTTCGTTATTCGTTCGTGGGTGGGCGTTTGAGGTTTGTTGATGCAGGATACAGTGTGGTACGTACTACGTAGTAAGTGACAGTGTTTTTTCGGGCATATTATGTACTTATATTAAAAATTAATGAAAAAGTAATGATACCCAAGTATTTTTAGAAAAAAATAATCATAATTATTTGTCAATATATTTTAATTTATTGCGATGAATAGCCTCAAATTTTATGGGGTCCCTAAGCCTCCCTTGCCTCCTCTAACGAGCCGCCGCTGGTAATTGGTAAATTGAAAGTGGGGGAGGAACTTTTTGAAAATATTATGGAGTATATCATTGACTACTTACATTAAAGACATTCCTTAGAATGTGACAATATTTATCATTTTCCACCGCATGGTTAAGAATAATGTAAAACTATTTTTACTCTGCTATCTATGATTGACTTTGTAATAGAAAATGCCCTCTATTGTCACAATCTAAAGGTAATGGAAATAATTTCAAATTGACGTTAAGACGTTAAAAATATATCTCTTGATATCAAGACACACACAATACTACATATTGTCATATTAGCTTTACTGAAAATTAGTAGGTTGTCTGAATTGTTTGGAATCTAATAAACGAAACAAATAATATTAGATTTCGTAATTTTGAAAAATTGGGGTTATCAATATCATGCATAACTACATCTATATTTTCTCAACCACACTGCAGAACAAATCAGTATTTTTGTTCCTTTATACTGCGGTCTATACCTAAGTGCAATAAATAAAACAAACATTTGATTTTCTTCACTTCTGCTTCCGAATCTGGGGTAAAATATGTCGCTTTTGCGAACGTCTTTCTAATGGGGCAACGAATTCTGTGATATATATTCATACACTAAGTTTCGGATTGTTGTGTGAGTTTTTAATCGCTGACCTGTTATATATTGTTTTTTTTATTGTTATATTGACATTGAAATATTTGTATTTTCTGTAACTGCACTGAATGAAATGGATTTTGAACCCGTGAATAAAAATAATAACCTGAAATACTTTCTTATGTCAACATTACTATATATTCATTATCACTGATTAAAAAAAATTAATAATTTCATCTCAAGTATTGACAGTTTTGAATCTTACACAATTTTAAGATACTGCATAGTTGAATTTTCATTATATAAAATAACTTACCTGAGCTGCAATACAAGCTCTGCACATCTCCTCTCTATCGGTTTCACTCATTACCTGACCTGATGAATCTAACCTCAAATTAGACTGTAGGTGCTGCATTAGTTGACTCCTGGACGAAGCAAGACTGGCTCTAAGAACCCTCAAAACTATTGAGTATAAAGGGGCACAACGGAAAACCCTTTTGTCGCATCGCATTATCTGCAATAATTGACTGTGAAATGGGAAAATAATCTCAAAATTATTACAATTTACCTGGAGTGGATCCTCAGCTACGTCAATCCTGGTCAGATTAGAAACATGATCTACCAGGTTTTTCAAAGTCAATACCCACAACCTCCTCGGCAAGACAGTATTAAGCCTGAACCAAACATCTTTGTACAGATCTTGCAGATATCGAGGAACATTGTCACTGAGGAAGTTTCTGGAGTTTTGAGCTATTATCTCAACAAATGGCCAAATGTCAATAGCTTCTTGTTTCAGCAATGTTTGCAAGAGCTTCGCGCACTTGGAAGGTTTTGATTCAATTTCGTTAAAAGCTTCAATTACGGTGAGTTCACTCAGTTGAACTGGCTTATATTCTGTACGGATGGCCATGTCGTCGAGCCAGTCTTCGACAAGCGTTAGATGAGGGAAATGGGTGGCGAGAAGTTTTAGGAGAGGACCGAATAAACCTTGAAAAAAAAATTTAGACAATTTGATTTTTCTATTGAAAACACTTTTCCCCTCAACAGAACATAAATGATGTCTCTCGACGCACGTTTCGCTAACCAAGTTAGCATCATCAGGAGATGATTAAGAGTAATCTTCTAACGACTATGCTAATGTTTTCATACATATCTAGATGAATCACCATCTCACATTGAATTATTACCTAGTACGAGTACCTAATGTTATCTGCTACCTAGCTAATATCTAATCTTCAACTGTTTCCTCACTTATTCTGTGGCTGTTTTCTGTGTAATGTTGAGCAATATTAGACTTTCCTGGTCTATGAAACCGAATATGTGAAATATGTTCCTTGTAGTCCGCTTAGTTTGATCAACATACTTTTTTTTTGCAATCGTCACAACTTATTTTGTAAATCCCAGACTTTTCCTTTTTCGTCGTATTGTCTTTTGGGTTGCCCAACACTTGTTGAAAGATACGAGCAGTTTCAAAAGTCACTTTCCTACTCAATTTCTAAAAAAAACTGAAGCAATCTGTTGGGGGTATTTTGTTTCGTATGGAAGAAAAGTCGAGGATTTATGAAGACACTCTCTTTATTTTCTTTTCCCAATTCCACCATGTTTGTAGTGTAGTATCGGCCAGTTCTATTCAATTGTCTTCCTATGTACATCAAATTCTAACTCCGTTATTTTCAATTTCATATGTGAGCTTTATATTTAGAGATCTGTTGATGAGACAAGTCACAAAATTCTTTACGTTTCTCCTATTTGTGTGGAAAATAGCAAATACATCATCCACATAACGGATACAAGTTCTTGGAAAGTAATCTAACTGTTCTCTTTCTTCCATTTCAAATCTGTCCATGAACATATTAGCCATGAAAAGGGATAACGGCTTGCCCACTGCCGTACCCTAATGCTGCTTGTAAAACAGCGAACTGGAAGCGTTTCTGTCCCATGCAAATCTATGTGATATACGGTTCAGATATACGGTTGTTTTTGATATAGGGACACTTGGAAATTACGGAGTTACTTCAAAAGTAACTAAATCTCACTATTTCGCAAACCTTACATCTTCAATTTTCTTGATGAATTTCCTGAATTAACAAAACCCAAACGGGGTTTAGTCTCTCTTACACACAGAGAAACCTGTAGTTAAAACAATTGGTTGCATCGACTTGCCTGGTTTGTAAATTTTTGACAGACCATATATTTTTGGTACTGTAATGAATCTGAAGCCGGTCCTGACCGAGCGAGCATGACTCATCGGGAATGTACTCGATACGCCTACGCAAATAATCTATGCCGCGAAACACGTGTTGTGTTTTTGTAAAACTGTTGAGTGAAAATCTCATAATAAAGTATTTTTTGAATACGTCAATTATGGATTTTCATCAAGTATCTGCCAATTCCATCATATATCATTATAATTTTTTTTTAATGAAAATGATTTCAATGATAAACTGTCATTGATTTCTTTGAATAATAAAGAAATAAATAATCAGTATTACAGTAATTTGAATGTCTCAATTTTCTCATTATCGGATTTGAGTTCTGATTATATTTTTTATTAATTACTAAGTAAATCTGACTTGTCCAAAACTATTTCATTTTATGAATGTAATTAATTCTATTACGTTCTATAGTAATGTGTTTTTTCTCTTTAAGGTTTCAATTCCTCTGTCTGAAGTAATTATTCTAACCTGTCGGAAAAATGCAATTGCAAATTTACAACAATTTCATCTTTTTCTAAAGTATTTGAGAGTTTGATGAACAAGTATTTGGAATTGATGTTGATTGGTGTAATTAACAATAGACAATTCAAAAATTCACAACTACTTTAATTTCCGATCCTGTGTCGAGTCGGATAACTTTATCAGGAATATCTTAACTGTCATAAATGAGTCCTCTACTTAGAAGTTGTCTCTGAATGGTCAACGGTTCGAAATTTGTTAAATTGTTATTAATATCTTCTTTGAAGTGTATCAAAGAAAATATCTCTATTTATTTTGAAAATGGAAAAGAATTATTTAATGAAATGTCAATCATATAAAGAAAGCTAAGAATTGAAATTTCATTTTTCCATTGATTATTCAATTTATAGGCAAAATTAATGAATAAGACAAGTTACGGAGTAATTGGACTCTTCAATAGTTTATATTATACAGTAACTTTTTGGGATAAACTTTTCAGTTTGCCATATAAACACTTCAGCAGATTCTCTATTGCTTTACCTTTTTCTATTTTTCAGATTGTGGAAGGTTATACACCGAAAAAACTAATGATATTTATATTACTACCTGAGTATGAACTTTGATCTTTCTGAGCATGATGGAGTAAATATTTGATAGGCAACTCAGACATGAACTCCGGAGTATATCTCTTGATTTTACGGCCAGAGGTGGCTAGGATGTGAGCATTGTTCAATCTACAATCCTCATAGAGGAGAAGATAGTACAACAACAGAAGCTGTGGAGTTAAACTTGTATTGTCTACATAAACGTCTTGGTTTTCTGAACTCAAGTCGAAATCCATTGTGAAAATTGATTGTTTTTGATCAAAGTATTGACCGAAAATGGAGCTCTGGAACACCTGAAAATGAACTTTTATAGAGTTCACCATCTCAAAGTATCAAAACAGAAACTTTTTTTAAACAGAGTGGATCACAATCCCAATGAATAGGGTCAATAATAGATAAAACATATTCATAACAATAGATACACAATATCTTTTTTTTTTCTAAAACGTGGTTTTTACTTACTTTTCTTATTTCATTTTCAGTCAGTGGCTTGTTGGTGTGCTCTGAATTTTTGGCATTCGGCAATATGATACTGTTGACATATACTTCGACTAACATCCTTAAAACGGGGTGCAGAGGACTGACACTTGTGCAAATTTGCTTGTATATCCAGCTTTTAATATTAACATTGTGTTTTGCAAAGGCTCTGGATTTCAACAACTGATGTATACAGTGAATGGGCAAGAATCCTTTAGAAAAAAAATGAAGTATGAGAGTACATTCAATAATTTCACCAACGAACTAGTTTAGAGTAATAATTTTTATGGAAATGAAGCTTTTCGGCTTTCTACTTGTCCATCTTCATCTTTACATAAAAAAACAAATGTGGAAAACTTCCGCAGAAAGGAAGAAATCAATTAAGTTTCCAATAGACTATTAATAAGACGTGTAGATCATGCGCATGAGTTTCTTTTAGATATGAACTGGAAGAAAAAGCCACCTCGGAACAACTACTCTCATAAGAACATCAAATTACACAAAATAAAAAAGTCATTTTGAAACAACTACTATCGTGTGAATATTGAATTACAAGAAAAACAGTTTTTTCATTCAGTCTGGAATAGATACGATATCATTCACAGGAAATCTACACAACATGATACATGGAAAAACATTGATGTAATCAGGGAATCTAGCATCTTTAATGTATACTCCTTGAAGTTTCGGATTGAAAACACTTGTTTCCAACACCTCGTCAGTACCTACTTGAACTTTTGAAGATGAAAAAACACGCATTTCTCGCACATTACTACTTTATGTAACCGGATGAGACAAATCCACCAAATTTTTTTTTGCAGAAACACAGACAAGTAAAAAACCAAAAAGCATTATTTCCAAAAACTAATTTCTGCTCTAAATATCTCCCCTTTAAATGTAATTATCTTTATATTATTGGATTATTCAAGAAAAACCAATTTGGGAAAGTACAACAGGAAATTTAAATTATATTTTAAACATTTAGCATTAAGTACAAAGTGTCTTTATTTCTTTTCTAACCCAAACCTTTTTCCCACTTTCAGTGGCTCTATATATTGCTTTAAATTCCGCTTGAACCAGTTTTCTTACCTGTCATATTAGCATTCAGTGAGTTGGTAACAGGCACCTTGACCGCATGAGCTGTGACCACCTGCTCTGTAAAAATTTCCTGGGTGAAAACCTGCTTCATCCGTGTCATATTGTTGTGTCTGATGACAATTTTCATCCCCAGAGTTGAACACACGAGATCGCAAATGGCGCTCAATTGGTTGCTGTGAAAATGGATCGCCATAAGGAGGAGCATTTCTCCAAAAGAGGCAGTTACACCACTGGCAGATTCGAAATAGGCCTCTTCTTTAACAAGCCATTGAACCTGAGAATGATTTATATGACAATTGAATATTTTATATAGATAAATCAAAATTTGACTTAACTCAAGAAGCATTATAAACATTGTGAAATATATAAGTAAGCCAGAATTGCTTACAGTTATTTTGTTAATACAAGAAGTTTGCAATTAACCAAAACATTCTAGAACTAATTCAAATATTTCCGTTTATCTAATGATCTGTTAATCAATCAATATTTTTTACTCTGATGGGTTTTACTCAAAGATTTAATTCTATTCTTTGTTGTAAAGTAAAACCTGACAATTTTTGAGCCAATATTCAAAATTTTAATATATAATGATTTCAACATAGTTTCATGTTGTTTTATCAATTTAGAAGACTTCATGCCAAAACTGTTTATTTAGTATAAATTGATGGATGTAGCCGTTACTACGTGGTAGGAAATCATAATGAAGAAAAGAGAATTGAAACTTTCTATGTTTTTTACCACTTTTATTTGTAGTTACTGCAGTTTCGTCCTACGAGGACATTTTCAAATTTGTACATTAAACTAACAATGGTTTATTACATTAGCCCTTAAATAGCACCCCTGCAGGTAATAATAGAGGTACTTACCTACAGAGGTGCTATATATGGGCTAATGTAATAAACGATTGTAAGTTTAATGCATAAGTTTGAAAATGTCTTTATAGGACGAAACTGTAATAACGTAAGTTACAAATAAAAGTGGTAATAAACATAGAAAGTTTTAATTCTCTTTTCTATCGAAGTTAACTTAGATTTTGTAAAAAAATTAAGGCTCTGGAGTTATATGTTATATGGAGTTATACATTGTTGTAGGAAAAGTTCTGATTGGACTGGAAGTAAATGCAGATTACAATTTTGTTTAGCTATCAGTGAAATTTCTACATTTTTCTGTAAATATTACCGCATTTTGATGTAACCATTCCCAAGACTCAAGGATCTTATTCAAGAAAACGTTTTCATAACATTAGCTGTAATCAAATAGAAGATGTAGGAATATCTTTAAAAAAATTTTACGATTTCATCAGAATTTTTTTACAATTTACAAGACTATTATTCAACTTTTTGTCATAATTTGTTTTATGTTCTGTCTTTTTTCTGACCTTACCCATTCAATGCTCCTCCTTTCATGTTCTGGCAGAGATACTAGAGAAGGACATGCAATCAACATACAAAGACCAATTGACACAAATCGAACACCAGCTGGCGTAGGATTTGGATGAGAGGTCAAAAGTTGCACAATCAGATTTACTTCGTCATCCTGGAACCTAAAATATAGATATAAGAAAATACTTTTTTCATTATCATCAAGAAAAAAAACCTACTTGATTGCTGCTATGCCTCTTAGGGCACAATAAAGACGAAGTAATGCAGAGGCCTGAACTACCATGGTATCTGGTAATTCACCTTCTGGTGAAGATTCAAGAATTTTCTGCAAACGTCTTAGTAGCTCTTCTCTCAATTGATGGAGGGCATTACTTGAAATTTCTCCTTTTCTTTTTTGGCCAGTACGAATAAATAGGGCTATCCAATTTCTAAAAAAATACATAATTTGTTTATTACTTTTCATTGCTTCGTTTTTATATTTATTCTGATTATTTTTTAAAATAAGCTTTTAATTGATGGTCGTCACTCGTTTCTCAATTTCTGAAAAATACAAATTACATCTCTATATAACTTTGTGAATATTAAGGATATAAATAAACTACAATAAAGAGAAATACACACCTTATGGTTTGATCATTGCCTAGCAATAATCCAGAAATAAAAGCTACCATATCCCCATCAGCATCATCACCACTATTATCATTGTGCTTCAAAGACAAACTTATAGCTAATGCTGGCATTCTACAAAGATCCACGCACTTGCTTCTGATCGACAGAGCTTGTGAGGGATTCATTTTACACAGAAGAGATATAGTGTTAGCTCTGACTACACTAGAAATATTTTCTTCTTGTTTTTCCCCACTTTGAATCAGATATGTGGTAACTAAAACAAATAAAATAAAGTAGATATCAATTTATCAACAGCCAATTACACATAGTGTTGATGATATTTTCTTATTTTAATGTATATTTTCTAGTACGAGTTGAACAATACACAATTAAAATGGAAAATCCGATAGTTGGGAATCTAATCAATGTTCACAAAGCGGTAGAATAAATGGGTGGAACAAAGCATTAACGCTTACCAATTGGTTACCATCTGACTTCAGTTAACATACATATAGTAAATAAGGTGATATAATATAATGAATAAATGTTGAAGTTTCACAAATTTTCACAATTTAGGATTCTGACATAAAATATTTAATGAAATGTAAATTATACAAGATTGGCTAGTGGATCAGTTTTGTAAACAGTATTATTAAAATAATAGTTCTGAGTTGAAGTTTTAATAACTGACAGGAATATGTATCTCAATTTCAATTACTCCAGAAGGAACATGAATCTGAATTTCATGCATTACTTCCATGAAAAATTAGATCTCTCTTTTTGTGTTAGGTCTATTGAATTTTCAGTAATAGCACCAAATTTCATGACACCGGTTGTGCCAGTCTGTCAGACCAGGATCCAATCATTCATTAATTTTCCAATGCAATATTTTTCTACGACTTGGTTACAATTTAGACTTCTATAATCAATTATATAACTTACCTTGAACTTACTTTCAATTACAAAAAAAATTACTATTCAAAGTTTTCAGTTATTCACTTCCTACCACCAATCACCTTTTCTAACAAAACCTTCAGCCTCTTATTATTTTTAGTAACAACTTTTATATGTGATGAATATTTGAGTAAAAAGAAAACAGTTTGGTAGAAGAAATCGCTTCATTATATACATTATTTGTCAAGAGAATGATGATCAGTACACTGATATTCACTCTGGTCAAACAACTATTTTTTTTGACGTAGTTATTAGACTTTAAACATTCACCTTTTCATGATAATAATTACAAATCTTCACTACATAAACTGTATTTCCAATGTGTTATAGTCAAGTGTTATTGATCTTCACCAAGTAACGGATCAGTGTATTCAAAAAATCCCTTGTAAAAGTATTGTTGTATTTTGAATTTTCATGTTAGGATTTCAAGGATATGCATACGGATGCCTCAGAATGAAAATTAGATAAATGCATATATAGTCCAGATAGGAATGAATGAGAGGAAATAGTAATAGCTTTACAAGTGGCAGAGTTGAGATTTACCAGTAAAATCCAGTAAAATTTTTATGTTGAGATTTATAGGACCCTATGGGGAATGGAAAGAAATACCAGCATGGTCCAAACAGAACTGGCTGGTATCTCAATCACCACAAAAGAAATAACCAGGTAAGGAATTTCCGATAAGAACTCAACAATCTACACTGATAGCAGACAAGTCCTATAAGCCTTAAACAGACAACGTGTTACCTCAGGGGAGTCACCAAGATTTAGCCAAAATGTCGGTAGATAATAACATTATCCTGAGGTGGGTTAAAGGGTACGATAGGAATGAAGGTAATCGCATTGCCGACTAATTAGCCAAGGAAGCGGCTGGACTAAGAATTTTAGGACCCAGTGGCACCTACG
>WOGJ01068157.1:321-13737 GCA_015342185.1 Leptinotarsa juncta | reverse complement strand
TACACTTGGTGTAAAAATTCAGTTGAGATAACTTTTTCATGGGGTGATCAATTGCTATGATTGTAAGAATAAGTAACTGAAAAACTACTACTGAAAAATAATATGCCGACGCCTATGTCGAGGCGGGAATTCCTTCTTTGTGCTATTCCAATTGGTATTGGAAATACTATACCTAAGAACTCTATATTAGGAAACATTTCAGAAATGTGTTTTCAGTAAATAATGATGCCATTAGCGATCAATGATCGTATGAGGCCGTAATAAGAAAAATCGTATTAAAACCTTCAAAAGAAGTAAACATTCCTGTGCAACAAAAAATCGATCAAGAAGTTTAGTTTCTGTGACATGATTTCATCATAAACTTAAAACTGGGCTGAAACGAGTATCAAGCACTGAATATTTCAAATGAATGGGTCCTCATTTCACTTCGATTTGGACGTGGCAAAAATGGATGAAATATGAGTATATTTATTTTCATCAAAAACGAAACTATTATATATGGACGAGTGACACTCTAATACTCCCAAGGTCTGATACATTTCTTTTTCAACCTGTTTTTCGTTCAGTTTTGGTAGTGCTGAGGAATAGAAATAATTAATCATTTGTGAAAGAGTAAAACAATAACTTGAAAATACTATTCTATGTTACAAATTTTTGTACGAGATAAATTAAAGAAGACAGGAAACGTTGCCCAACGGTATTTTGATTTTATAGGTAATGCTCCTGCATACAAATCGCATATTGCGATGCAGACATTTGTGAATGTGAATTTTTGAATCACGTAAACACTCCGTTTATTCACCAGATCGTACTCTGATCAACTATTTTTCCTTCTCTTGACTGATAAAACTCTAATAGTCGTAATGTTTTCCAACAGTGAAGTTGAAATTGAAATTGAAATTTAATAGGCCAAGTTTGTAGAGTGAGATTCACTATATCGGTGCATCGATGCATCCAATCAAAAGGAGAGTATATTGAATAATAACCTATTTTGACTTCCACATTCTGTTTGATCGTATATAGGCAATTAATTTTTCAATAACCCTCGTACATCTTCAACGTGGTAACATTCGACCATTTTTCCTAAGAAACTGACAAAAAATTATATCATATCGTTGACAACAGAGGTTCAAAGTTTTGATAAAATTATTGAAATATATTTCGTTGATGTAGGATTTTTGTATTTTCAAAATCAATACTATGTTGCGTTTGTTAAATATTAGGAGTAAGTGTCCAACCTTCTCTTTGGAGTCGACAATCACTTTTATGTGAAGCAATTCTTGATTTCCGTCAACATTATTTTCCTTCACAATTCAAACAAAGAATACTGTGAATTGAGCTAGATATCAAAATTTCTTCTTTATATTCGACTTCAGTATAAAGAGTGCTAATAGGTTTCACTGTTTTTTCAGCTGATTTCATATTGTGTTGTTATTCAAGTATCTCTCAGATGAATGGCCCTATTTTTTTCAGTTGTCCTCTCAAGGAACGGTGGTGATCAGCCCTGTATTTATTCTGAACCGATATTTGCTTTAATGACGCAGCTTTTCAGTACCCTTTTGGAAGGGTCCCTTTGTGAATGTTTTTCCTGTTTGACTTCATATTCAAGGGTTGTGAAGTATTCGTCAG
Organism: Leptinotarsa juncta; assembly: GCA_015342185.1. NCBI lineage: Eukaryota > Metazoa > Arthropoda > Insecta > Coleoptera > Chrysomelidae > Leptinotarsa > Leptinotarsa juncta. Next base: position 12,108 of record WOGJ01068157.1, on the reverse strand, counting down.
TAGCTTTGAAATGATGTATTACAAGACCCCCCTATTCATTTAATTTTTTTTCCAGATGGCGCCCAGTCGCCATTTTGAAAGTTTCATGTATCAATGTCACTTCAAAATAAAGTATTCATGCATCAATTTCATTATCTCAAATTTCAATATTTTGAGTTAACCCGTTCGAAAAATTAAAGGGAGGCGACATTAAAGAAATGCACTATATATGATAAATAGTACATACACACAACATAAACCATTATCATCAATTTTTGGTGAAAAACTGGACTAGCGATTTTTGCCCCTTAAAATATGGGCACTAATTTTGTAGTCGTGACGAGCAGAATTTGACAAACAGAAATAATTATGCAAATATTTTATCAAGGTCGGCAACCAGAAAAGATTGGAAAAGATCTGGATGATAGTTCCGATATAATGTAGCTCACTTGAATCATGTTAACAAGTGAAATTTTTTAATATCTTATTGTAGAAAGCCTCATCATGGTAATGATGAGGCTTTCTACAATACGAACCTGAATCTACAGAAAAGATGAAAGTCCACTAACGAATGTTCCACTATAACAAAGGATCAAGAGACATAGCTCAGCTTCCGAGCTGACCTTACAGAAGAAATGAAGGTCGGTCAAACAATGCCAACAAATCCTATCGGATCGAAAGCTAAAGCTCCCTAGTCGTCCACTGCTTGAACAAACCTAGGAAGTCAGGAGGTGTAGCAAATACTTTCTCAAGTCCAGGATATTCAATGAATCTGCCTTGCACCTCATTCTTCAGCCGCAGAAGAGAAAATAATCTTTCCCTGGATAGATAATGCAAATAACCTGAGTAAACAGAGAAGTTTGACGTCGACTAAATGACTCCAGTTGTTTCTTTCTGTAACGAAGGTTCAAGAGAAAAAACTTCTCATTTCATCAGCTTTTAAGCTGACTTTACTATAAAACCAAACCAAGAGCGGGCTTTAAAGTTTTCAACTTTCAACGAAACTAAGAGGTCCTCTTGATTGACAAAATTATTTGATCAACCTAAATTTCAAAGGGGATTATTTTATACAAAGAAGTTTAGCACAAGCCCTATGCCTGCCACGACACGAACCAGATCAAGTTTCCAGCATTTTGCAGAGTCTCAATATTTCCAACTTATCTAAAAGGTGGCTCAAAAATAAATGAATCGGCTTCGGCAAGAAGTTGGATTCATTAGGTTGTGTTCGAAAAGGTGAGCTCATTTTAGACCTACCTACCTAGCTCCAACAGGAAAATAATCCTTCATCTCTGAAAAAAATTAGATTCGCCACCATAAATATCATCATGCGAACAGATTATTACTCTTCGATGTGAGTGATCTAGTGTAGGTCTATGACTATAGAGAAAATATGACTCACTGGTGTGAGGGGGTATTTTTTGACATCTACGCTGCTAAAAATATAAAAAATGGAAAATAATGAAGTATCACGTAAGCACTATAGAGGGTCAGGAGTGGTTATTTACTTTTCTACACATATGGCAACCCAAATATCATCGATGTTTGAAATATGATAAATGCATATACAACAATGTTAACATCAGCATGGCAGGAGAGGGCTAGAGCTTTGCATACTTTTGCTGATAAGGTGAATGGGCGGTTAATAATTGTAATAAATATACTTGAACGGCCTCTCGGCTAAAAAATCAAATGTTTGATTGATTTTAAGATCCGTTATGGTTGTGAATGAACCAGACTTTAATGTAGTAAGTGTAAGTAAGAGTATCGAATGCGCCAAAACTTTTCAGTGTGGTATATACCCGGAAGAGGACAAGAACATGAAATGGACGCTACTTTTTTTTGTTTGGTTGAAAATGAACATAAATTCAAAATTATATGTTGTTCAGTTAATATTGTGATTCATCTATTTGCAAATTGAGATCATTCCATACTACAAAAATTATTTTTGTTTGTCAATTGAATGTTTGCTATTATTCCTTTTATGACTAACTCAGCAGAATATTTCTGAGTATTTGCAATACTTTCGATGTTTCATCCATTTCAATTTTATTTTGCTTTCATAAACCAACACCTTTTTGAACAATGAAAGTTGGAAGTTGCATTTTTATATCATAACAGAAGTTTCAAAAAAGTGGTGTCAAGGACATTGAAGGGATTTAAATACTTATAACATATTCAAGGAAATTATTTTTCTACTTAAAAACTTGATTTTCAAATCACAAAAATTGCTGCCTAAATTTCACTCTCGATAAAGTTGTCTTTTTTTATCCAAAATCAAATTATATTACTCTGTTTATCTGGGTTGTAGTTTTCTGCAGCTATAATAGAGCACCGACTTTACCCACGAACAAGAATGCATTTTCATACCCATTTACCTGTCATAAGTTAAAACCGAAAAATGTGAATACCAATTTGAAACCCTGATATAAATTTACTTATAAATCCACATCTGAAAATTAGAGAAAAAATAACCCTTCAAAGAAAGTATTGTAAAAATGTCAACGTTTAAAGAGACATAATTTGTCGGAATTTATTTATTAGACTCCACCAAATAATGAAAAATAAATATTTTACAACTCAACGTAGAATTTCATAGAAATGGATGTTTTATTTTTAGCTGAATTTTCAGCTTGATCAATGAATAATTGAGGAAGAATAAGCTAGTGGGGCACCAAGATGAGCTAAGGCTGGTGCTGCGGGGGCAGCATAGGCTACTGGTGAGGCACTTTTGGCAATTGGTGCAGCATAGGCAAGTGGTGCTGGGGCGGCGTAAGTGATTGGTGAAACTACTTTTGCGATAGCGGGGGCGGCTACTACTGCCTTAGCGACAAGTGGCTCTTTACGAACTACGGCATTGAATCCGTTGACAGGATCGGCGGTGTAATCGACGGTTCTGCGTGTACCATCTGGGTCGGTCAAAGAGTAGGATCCTGAGAAACACACATATAAGTATTTGAAGAAAGTACTCAAAAATATGTTTATGCGGGAATTCTTCTTCCTACAAATTAATGAGTTCTTGATATTCCATTTCATTCCTTTGATAAACTCTAAAATATCCAAAGTTATTACCTTATGCCTGTTTTGAGTCCGAATATGATCTTTGGTTTTATATGAATCTGATTATGAATTCATGAAAAGGATTCGAAATCTATGTAAAATGTGGGAGCGGCAATTTGGTAAGCTGATTTCCAAAAACTGGCTTCAAGAAAATGTTAACAGCAAAAAACATTACATCAAATTCGAAATACCTTTATGAAATTTTGAAACTGAAGCTTTAGCTGAGCTGGAGATTGTGATATGATGATTTCAACTTTCCTCATCGAATGATTTCAGATTAATTAACAGTTATTTCTCAAGTCATTCAATAAATTTATATCACTTCAAATTCAAGAACAGCATGTGATGGATTTAATTAATTTGATCATTTCCAAACTATTCACATATTACATTCTATTCAAGGAATATTTCATTGTGAGATTTTCACTTAACAGTTTTACAAAAACGCAATTCGTCTTTGCTATACAATACTCGTAGCTTCTTCAGGCATGTCTACACTAATTGGTCGATTTCATCACACATCAGACGGATTGAAACTTTCATAAATTTCATGAAGTTACATATATAGGAATCTAGTTTGAGAGAGAACTAGTACAATGATTAGGGTGAGAGAGACCATATTTCAGTGGAATTATCGATAAATGAAATGGAATCAAGTATAAATTAAAAGGGTTATATTTTTAGCAGTGATTCATTTTTGGGAATAAAGTTTTTGGCTTTCTTCCACTCCATCTTGATTCAAAAAATTGTGGGAATCTTCCGAAGAAAGGAAGGAAGCAATCAATTTCAAAAGAAGTAATTCTGTACACAGATGTGTAGATCATGCAAGGAATTACTTCCAGACACAAACTGGAAGAGAAAGCCCCCCTGAAAAAGTTACTTCTATATAAAGATCGAATTACACGAAAAAAAATTCTTTCGAAACAAATGCTTTTATATGTTTAGTATTAGTATACAGAAAGCACTTTCCTCTACTCAGTTTGAATTCCAAATATGCGTTATTGAATTGAATATCAGATATCCACAGAATTCCTACACAATATACTGAATAAAAGGTAAAAATTTCACGTACATGAAACATCCTTATCATCCTCACTGGTAGACATCGATGTTTCGCTGTAAGACACTTGCCTCAGGGCTCTTCAGTATCAATCTGGATAACATTATAAGAAAAAATATACAATTAATTCGTAATGTATGAATGAATTGTGTGTTATTCTTTATAATGTTATCCATATTGGTACTGAAGAAGCCCTAAGTCAGTGTTCCATGTAAGGGAAACGTTTACGTTTCATTTAATATATTTTGTAGGAATCTTGTGGATGATATCTGATTCAATTCCGTAACGGATATTTGGATAACGAACTGAGTAGAGAAATGTGTGTTTTGTATAATTTAGTGTTGAAATAAAAGTATTGTTTTCAAAAGAATTTTTCTTTCCTGTAATTCAATACGCAAGTAGCCATTTCTGGAGGGCTTTTTCTTTCAGTTTGTGTCTTAAAGTTACTGCTTTGCATGATCTACAAATCTCTGTATAGAGTTACTTCTGAAATTGATTGGTTCCTTTCTTTCTTTGAAAGATTTCAACATTTTTTGTATGAAAATGGAGTAGTAGAAAACCAAACACTTTTTTCCCGAAATCAAGTAGGTATATTTGAATCTGATAGTCTAACCTCGACCAATAGAATATCAGCTCCGGAATAATAATGAACGATTATGGTAATGAGCCAACAGTAAAAACATTTTTGAAACAATTTTTCATTTGTATGCTCTAATCAAAGCCATGACGGTACTATATTACCTAAATTCTGTGATATAAAAGTTTGTCGCAATGTTTACTTATCGAAAAATAATATTTCTTTGGAACCACTTATGTTCAAATAAAAAATATACATATTGCATTTTTGTTTATCTACGCAAGTAAATCTCGGGACAAGTGACATATAAATTGTGCAATATACAAAATAGATGGGTTTGATTCCATTCAAAATCCCATTTAAAGCATGGTAATAAAAACTTGTTTTTAATAATGTATTTTTTCAATATCAATTTATTTCAGTAACAAAACATTTATTATTTTCCATGAGCTGTATATGTTATTGAGTCTGTTAATTTCTTTCAATGAGTCATCGTTGCATTGTCGATCACTACAAAAAATGTTCGAGCAGCATCAAACTATTCCTAAGTTTTGACGAATTATAACTCTTTGAAATTGGAATAGTGGATTTCTTGTTTTCAATCATCTTGAGTCCTTGAACCTTGAACTCTAAAACCCTGAGGGTGATATCAATATTATGGAGTCGAAAAAAACATAGACTACCATCATTGGGAGTCCGCTATATTGTATTCAGATTGAAACCATTTCAGTTTTCTTTCTTTCATTCGATACCCGTTGTGTGGGGATTTACCCATCATCTTCCACGATTGGTTATATATTAGCTAACCAAGCATTTCATCCAAAATGAACGTTTTTGCCAAATTTTATTCATTTGCATGATTTGACCCAAATTAATACACAGACACATACATATACATATCCATTGCAAATTGAATGAAGTTCATGAAAAATGGAATGGTTAGAATGCGAAGGGTACGGGATACCCAGATTGCAGAATTACCGTCATGATCTCATTCAATGCGTCAATCATTTGATAATGTAATATTCCATTCATTTAGTATGTAATGAAAATTCATAACGTACTCGTATTCGTATAATGTATATAAACCCTTGAGAAAGCTATCGTTAAGCTAAACACGTGTTACAGTTGGAACTGTTTTGCAAAGTGTCCAGTGAAAATCTCACATTGAAGTGTAATTGAATATCTATATACTACCTTGAACTGCATCTCCATTTCTCGTTTCACTCTGGCTCTTGCTGTCACCTGTCAAACTGTCCTGAACATCATATGCGTAACTGTACTGTGGGTTGGGGTCATATTCTTCGGAAACAACGGCTTTTGCAATAGGTGCAGCAATCGCAACGGGAGCGCCTACTCTGGCAATAGGGGCAGCTACTTGAGCTACTGGTGCAGCATAGGCCAATGGAGCGGCAACTCTACCTATGGGTGCAGCGTAAGATAGAGGAGCCGCTAGAGGGGTAGCTAGAGGGGCTCCAATAATGCCGGCATGAGCGGCTGTTAATGCTGCAGCAAAAACGATGATCTAGAAATGAAAAAAATCCATTAATTTCACCCACAAATGATTATATAAATTTGTCATTTCCACTACACAAGCGTCAAAGTTTCCAGTTAGATCAAATATATAATGTTGCATAAAATGCCAATGATGGATATGAAAGAAATAAAAAATAAAACTGAGGTAGGTTGATTTTATAACGATGAATGAACGCAAGAATATAACAATGTCATGAGTTCGGATCAAACATGTTTCAAATCAAGCCAAATTCTCGTTATCCAGAGCAGTGTATACGAAAAATTTTTGTTATAAAGTTTGATAGTCGAGTTCATTCGTTTAACCCTTTTCCGTAGAAAATATCATATTTGATTCCGAAATAGATGGGAAAAACTTTCAATAGAAGGTTTTATTCAAAAGTTGGATATATCTCTTCATCCATATTTCTTTCAGACGGAGAAGCGTTCCTGAGTTAATTTAGTGATCATTTTTTTAAATTCCGGAACCATTTTCTATTTTAGGAAATTGAAAGCTCAATGAAATAAAAACCAAAATATGAATTTTGTCGAGTAAACTTTTCAAAAATTCCCAGTTGAAATTTCATATAGAAACAATCATATGTTTTCTTGAATTCAAAATATACATACCTTCAAAGACATGTTGTTCACTAAGCGTATCGACTCAGATGTAACTACAAGAGGATCATTTCTGTCTTATATAATCAATTCCTCGAAATCAGTTTACCTCAATTTCGTACATTCGCCACGAAAACCGGTGCGGGTGAGTTTCTCAATGTTGACCACGCCTAAAAGTTGCTCCGAAATCGGGTGAATATAGAGTAGTTGCATGGTCAAGAAAGTACGGAAGAATGGATTGAAATAAACCTCTCAAATGTAAATTGAAAAAAAAATAAACAGTCAAATACAGATAAGATATACTTTTCATGTAGAACTATATAAAAAGGAAAGAAAACCAAATATCTATTCGTCACAATAAACGTAAATGAATGTTTCCTTAGAGAATACCGTGAATTTCATTCTGGGGCAGAAGCTCGGTTCAAAGATAGATGAATTGAAATCAATTTCAAATATTTTAGTGAAGGTGAAAGACGATATTCCCCATGAAAAGGATATGGTATGCGCGATTCAAAATATCTATACTTCCTTGTCCAGAAAAAAATATTGAAATTTTCAAAATACTAGTATAAAAATATTCGGTTGAATAGTTAGTAACAATTTGAAAAAAATTGAAAAAAATAAACAATTACAACGGGCATTACACAGCATCTAGTGAGGAACTGGTGATCAATTAGGTGACGTAGGTCTCCTATTACTCATATCAGAGAGACGCCCTCACATGGCTGCGGGGTATTAACTGCACTTATCACCCAGGGACTTTAGCCATCCAGACCCAAATGTCCTACCGAAGATATTCCAGTTGAATGGTCGATATTGAGGTTGTTGAATATTCACGATGCAATATTCCTACCTTGATACCTTCACATATGAAGGCAACCATACCTCACAGTATATTAGATCCAGCCACATATGGTTAGTTCACCTCCTTTTTGAGTAAATCACCATTTGAGCTGCTATTGCCCTTCTAAGGAGGAGATTGTTTCATCTTTTGCTTCTGCTGGTCAAGAATTTGGTGCAAGACTCTTCAGGAGGCGCTAATCCACTTTTTGGTTACACCATCTGTTTAAAATCTGTTCAGAATATTTGACGAATAACTAATTTACTAATATATCCAAAACCAGCAGTACTCCGAAACACCAGAACAGAAACACGTCTCCTATCGCTTGTTTTTCCATCATAGTTGGCATTTTCAGGAGAAGACTGATCAGGAGCAGTCTTTGTGCACTGTTTGGAACTTTTGATGTAGTAATGAATATCACTGGAGTTTTTTCCCCAACACCAAACCGTTATTTTAACACCTTGACACGTGTTTCGATCACCAATTGATCATCTTCAAAAGGAATATTTTTCTCTTGAAGGCAATCACTTGGTGATCGAAAGATCTTCCTCTTGAAGATGATCACTAGGTGATCGAAACATGTGTCGAGGTGTTGAAATAACGGTTTGGTGTTGGAGAAAAACTCCAGTAATATTCAGGAGCAGTCTTGTATAGGATTCATTACTCGACAAAAGTTCTAGTTCTATCTTTCACTCACTAATGCAGTTTATTGTTGTGAAAATTTTATAATTTACTATACAACAGAGGTTCCATTCACACATGTTCATTTATTTTGACGCTAATCACTATCTTTCTCACATTTTTTGTATGGATATGTATAACCCAGACATAAATTAACCTTTCCTAGGAAAATTTTCTCTCCAAGGTGAAAATAATGCCTATCCAAACATTAAAGTTTACTGTAATATTATTTTGGTTAAGATTTTGTGAATGAATACAAAATCATGAAAATTACTAGTGAAAGCACCGTCTGTTGGAGACAATGAATTTTTGTACGTGTTATTAGTTTCGGTGTTAATGACCTGATTTCATATTGACAAAAATATCTACTATTTTAGTGAAAACTTGTAATGTATCTGTAATGTAATGGTATCTGGACACAAGAGGAACTTTTTGAATAGGTGAAACTAGTTTTCAGCAGACAAAAAGCACACCTCCTGTACTAATCTTTTGATATCCGTTTTCACTCTCGAAGACTAATCAACCGATGCGGTTTAAAACCAATTTAAATTCAAATAGTCGATGACAATGGAACTCCATCAGTGAACCCAATCACAATGTAGAATCTCGTGGAAAGTGGTCCAAGTAGTTCCAGGCAATAATCAAAAACATATTTCAACAAAATAGGTTTTTAATTTCGTGAATGATCTAGATTTTTATTCAGATTAAAATTCGATGGGAACTTGAGATCCCTTCGAAATGAAGACTGAAAGCTAATGTAGAGATAAAATATCGAAACCATTTTAACTCTAGTATACAGGGTGTTCCTTACTGAAATTCTTATTTTTAGAGAAACTGTCTTCGGGAGCATTTTCACATTTTCTCTAGTTCTGAATTATTCCATTGGCATGAAATTACTAACTATAACATTAAATTACTACAAATATTCGAAACAGAAAATAAAAATAAAACTCATTTAAATATTTGTAGGGATTCGATAGTGAATGTTTTTCCAAGTATTAACCAAAATGTTTTTCTTCATGATTTACTTGAACTATTTTAGCAGATGGAACAACTGTTTTCTGTTCCATATAAATAATCAGTATGAATTCATGAAAACTCGATAATATTAACACGGTAGGTAGAAAATATATATTACTCGTTTTTCATATAATGTTCGATACAACCGTGTTCTCCAGAACATTCCAGAACATCATCGAATGTTGTGGGATGTTCTGGAACATCATGGACAGATGTGAAAACAACAACAGAATAAGACCTGAGTAGTATATGTGACTGGTTCTAGTACGACAAACTAACAGTCAATAATCAAAGAATATATTATTTGCCTTTCATATCTTTCCCAAATCTTCTTCCAAACTTAGGAATCCTGGACATTGGAGACAACTCTCGTATAGAAGAAAAAGATCACTTGAAATATTTAGGGATAATAATTGATAGACACTTGAGATGGTATTTATATATCGAGCAAGTGAAACATAAATGAAGAGGTCTAATCACAAAATTCAAGTACTTAGTGGAATTCTTTAATAAGAAAAACTCAAAAAAACTTTATTATGCACTTATGGAATCTCAGGTTTCTTACGGAATCTTAGGTTGGGGAGGGGTAACAGAAAATATTCTATATAATTTAAGAATCATACAAAAATGGATTCTGAGAATAATGTTGAAGAAGAACATAAGATATCCCAGTGACAAGCTATTTTCAGAGACCAATGTTTTTCATATGAGACAAATATTTTGTCAACGAATTCTAATATATATCTGTAAAAATAAAATCAAGCCAACACCCATCGACCACCTTTATACAACTCGAATAAAATAAAAACATGAAAGTTTCAACCTGCGAAGAACCAGCCGGTCAACGCTCAAAAGAATATCTAGCAACAAGAATATGAAATTTACTGCCATAAAACACCTCAAATCTATCAAATGTTACACCTCTTTCAAATACCATGTAAAAAAATGGATGAACACTACAGATAGAAACATATTTATTAACCTTATAAACCTAAACTTTCTACAATGAACAGTTACACTCCCAATCACCCAAATACGACATATACCTGACTATAACAACACACCTACCAAAATAAGACACCAAAACCCTACCTTGACAATAATAATAATGAAAAAAACAAAAAAAAATTAAATGTGTAAATATTTAAATATATAATTGTTGTTTTAATATTCCTGTTAATGTATTACTATTGTATCGTATACTATATAACTATTATCATCTATATTACGCAGAACCTTGAAAGCTTCAGTGATGTTTCATGTCTATTTTCAATGTTGGATAGCCTTCTCTCTTTATGTATTTTTATATTTTTAGAAATAAACATTATTATTATTATTACTTATATTCAAATTATTCGTATCTAATTTTGATTTGAACATTCTCTTAACTAGTACCCCATTATTATTCGTTTCATGTCTGGTCATATTATTGACATGTAAAAAGGTATCTATTTTGAAACTTTGAGCTCTTCAGCCTTCTTCTTGTCACTTGATATTTCTATAATTTTTGGAGGGAATCACCCGTAAAGGAGTGACATCGAACTTAGGTTAGGGAATGGGGAAAACACTATGATTCACAGATTAAAAAAATCATTATCTGGTTCAGAGTTTGACAGAACATTTTTGAACAATCATTCACACACTTCCAAGAAGAAATAAAAATATTGATACTGACATTTTTCCGTAACGATGATTCATTAGTTCTCTATCTACCTAAGTGGATACTCATAGGAACATGTTACATAACGAAACCAGCCGAAAAAACTGATGATAGAAGATCCGAAAAACTGAAACAGATAACAGAAGTGTACCTCCACTCTCCTATTCCTTATTGAATACTGATGTTGAACTGTGCCAGTTTGCAAGACTAGTAAAAGAGTCTGACTTCTTAAGATTACCATAGACGTTTTTTTATCAGTAGGCTGTTTTGGACATTTATTTGTACTATATCTGAAAAAACATTCGTGTTCGTTGCGTTATAAATATGTTTTGCAGATCTCCATGAAGTGAGGTATATTTTTGATACGTGAGGGTTGTCACGTCAGCTCGGCATGCGATAAGTTTGTTTTTGTTATTTTTAGGAATCACAAACTACGATACAACTATGTGATGGAATTGACCGATATTGGATATAAAAACCATAACGTATTCACGTGAAACTTCATTTTGAGAACTTCACTGGGCAGTTTGAGGAACCGCGATACTGTTTCGTTACGCAGGGTGTAAATTTGAAAACTTTCCACCCTTTATATCTTCCTTCCAGTAAACAATATGAGGAATCGAAAAAACAGGCCAATTTTATTGTCAAGGACTATTTGTAGCCCTCGTGGTTCAACCCCTAGAAGGGGATAATGTTGAATTTCACTAGTTCGGACTTCCATTGTCTAATATGTAAAATGATTTGAAATCCCCGAAACAACTGAAAAAGAAGAATTGAAAATA
>WOGJ01068091.1:0-11809 GCA_015342185.1 Leptinotarsa juncta | reverse complement strand
GCAGCTTGACTGCATTAACCTTCGTCGATTTCATATCATTTCTAGAAACATATAGATTCGTTTTCCGATGGCATTTCAGGTTAGCTTCCCAAATTTCTGCTACCGCAGTTGTCGATTGATTGGTCAAACCACCAACACTGATATAAAAACTTGGCAAGTTGACTTGGGTGTCACGCCAGTAGGTATTTCCACTTATGTCTCGCTTGCGTTTATGCAGTTATTTTTATTAACAAGTACTTTTCTTGGTTATTAACATTTTGTCTTCAATCGTGGACCGCCTGCCCGGTACCGAGGATGCACAATAAGCTGAAACAGTTGAATGATGCAACAAATTTTCCTTTATTTTCAAAATTTTAATATTATCATATGTTACAAAAAGGATTTGAAGCTTTATAACTTCTATTTATTATATGCGAGCGCTTTCGATAGCTGACTGTGCTGCATCTTCAAGGCTCTACTCAAACAGTTTGAATAACAAAATTAGTTAGCTCCCTAACTATATCATTGAAGGGTGACTGTTGAAAGGTAGGTTGCACTACATCGTTTACTTGAACTATACTGTAATGTTCGATGTACGGGCAGCAAGTGACTAAAGGGCAGGATGATTCACTGGGCAGAATGAAATGCAATATTTTTCGCAGTTTCAGAAACGACGGTTACATAAAACCCCAAGTTTCACCCAACTGCAATTAAATCTATGCCACAATCGGCACATTTCGAATTTCGTCATTCAGTATATTCATTCGCTAATAAATTGTAATGCACTTTGTATCAACTGACAGCATTTCTTGTATACTCGGTATGGATAATTCAGTTTCACACGGAATGAAAGTAAAAGCAGAGGAGAGAAAAAGGTACGCTCAAGAAATTTTAATGAAGGTTGCCAATTTCTCCGACCGAGTGGCAAGGTCAACACAATCGTGTCCTGCGTGTTAATACTACTCGTATTTCTTTCTTCTAAAATTTCACTTTTTAAAAGAGATATTCGAGTTTAACGAACTTGTTTTCTCGTTGGATATTGGATAATCAGATATGAAATTTGGACATTTAAGTGGAATTTTCATTTTAAGGTAAACGAAATAAAATTCGGAAGAAAAAATATTTCGAAGGTTCGGGACAATTATCACTATTTTGGATAAAAGTACAACAGGAGGCACTCATTTCTTCTTAAACACTGCGACTTTATGTCAACAAAAGGGATAACTCTGTTCGATTCCCAATAGGAAAAGATCATTTCAAAACAACGACTTCCATATAAACATTAAATTAATTTCATATAGGCACTGTTCCCATACACCAGAACTGCAACACCCTTCTGAGCGCTTTTCACCATCAAATTAGCGTCTTCAGAAGATGAAATAGACATTAGTCTACTTCATCCCTTGGATGAAGTTTGTCTTCACATCCTGCTGTCACCAACTTGGTTGGTGAAACTCCCTACTAGAAAAGTTTGGTTTTGGAAAGAGTGCTTATTTTGGGTTTAATATACTCCAGAAGACCAGTTTTATTTTTCATTACTTTAACATGTAGATTACTCGAAAATCGTTTTTTCCATTCAAATCGTAGTATAACGCTATAGCGCTATTCAATGTTATGAAAAGAGGTTTTTTCAATGATTTTATTAGATGAGCATCTAAAGATTTTGGTAATCCTGTATCATATCGCGTGTTGCGTTCATGAGGTTTGTTTTTGACTGTATTACGTACAGTTGAAAAAGGAATTTCAGTCAAATCTGATGTTGCTTGTAACAGTTTGTTTCCCTCGAAACCAAACTTGATATGTGGATTCTTATATACATTGAAACATACTCTCTGTGTTTCAATAGTCAAATGCATCCGAGTCTTATTTACTGGTATCTCTTTTTCGCATTGTGCACCATCGCTATTGGAATCACTACACTGGAAAAAGTCTGCGTTGAACTCACACTCGTTATTACTATTAATACTTGTCCAGGAACACCACATTTCAAACAGATAACAAAAATTTCAAGTAATTATAACCACACCAATATCGAATTTCAACACTCAAATCGCGATCAGTTCCTGAAATGAACTTTGACGGCGATAACCATCTCTGCATTCACGATTTCTTTTCGTCACCGTAACATGACTTCAAATTTAATTTTATGACTCTTCAGCCAATCACTAAACTCGGTTAGTAAAAATTATACAATAGGAATTCTACCAACGCCAATTCTACTTCGCAGCCGGTTCATTTTTTGTATCGTTTTTTTTGGCCTTTGGGGGTGTCGACAACTTTAAGTATGCACAATATTGTTTACTCCCACTATACCTATACAAATAAGTTATTTGAGTCTCGATAACCGCTTTCAGATATATTAAATTTTTTTTCCAAAGATAAAGGACAACTCTAATCATGAAGAATTGCATAGACATCTCTCGTTGACTTCATCCATATTTATGTGGTGCAATTATCATCGTTCAAACAAATGATAATAATAATTATAATAAGAATGTGGAATTTCATCGAAGTTCCATTACAAGAAAATGTAGTATTAACAAATAAACGGGTTCTACAAAACCTGAGCTGTTCAAGGGTGATGTTATTTTAAATATATAATTTGATGGATGTTATATTGAAGAAAAATGTATCTCGTTTTTGACCCTTTGCAAAGGAACGACTGTAAAATTTTTCGATAGGTCAAAAAAGCCTAATATTTCAAAATTCATAGCTCTGTTATATTTCAATATTTTTCTATGTGCATTCTATTTTTTCAAAAATATAGAGCATGTGACAAAAAATTGCATCCAGGCAAACTTTCAACATTTATGAGAAAAATTTACAATTGGAAAGTTGACCAGAAAATTAAAAGTCAAGCCTTTTATAGTTTTCCAGTACATCATTTTAGTTGCAGACTGCTGATGAACCGATATCGATTTCTCCTTTGGATTAAGAGATATTCCTTTCATTTAAATTTTTTAATATCCTTCAGTGCGCCACTGATGAGAAGATCTTAATAGCATATAATATTGAAGTGAAATATTCCACTTCAAAATGTCAGTAACCCGAAACAGCTTCATTTAATTTTCAAATGCAAACTAACAAATGCGTACGTAATGAATTCCTGAAACACCCGAAGAGATGAATAAATTGTTTCCACAACTTGTCCATTACTTTACAAGGCATTTTAACTATCCGGCAGAGATAAAGTACGCAGTACTTTGCCTTCTAACCCCTTCATGGTTGGAATTCACACGACTCAAAGGGAAAATTCATCAAAGGTAACTCGTACAAAACTCTTGTTAACGCTCAATGCCTCTTGTCCTTGGCCTTTCGGAAGAGCGTTTCAGATGGAGATGACAAAGCAGAAAAAATTCTAGAAATGAATTTCTATGTAATATAATGAAATGAATATAAGAGAATAATTTTCACATAGCAAGCGCATCCAAATCTATTGAGAATGTGGAAAATTAGAGCCCAAATGCAGCGAATCTATGATTCAACAGCAGGTTTTTCACAAGCTGCCTTACAGTGAAAGCTTCAGTGAAGACAGAAAACGAATTTCGTCGGAGATTGATGTCAAATCTTGGCTTTGTAACTGGCCGCCTTGAGGAACCCCGTTTGTCCTTAATATTCAAAAATTGAGTTCTCTGTCAATCATAAAGTTAGCGTCTTCGTAAAGAGAGCCTTACTTTAATTGGAAAGATTTTAATTGGGGTATGAAACAGTTATTAATTTATCCACACTTCTTTAGGCAAAGCTTGCGGCATACGCTGTCTGTTAAAAAAATTAGGTAAATTTTTATTTTTCTCAAAAAATATTTATTAATTCATCAATTTCAATTTTGTCCCCTTCAAAGTAGTACCTCTCAGATACAATACACTTGTGCCAACGTTTTTCGCAACACTCGGAGCCGTTCCGATATTTACTTTTTGGTATGCCCTTGAGGTATCTCAGCGATTCAATTTTTATATTCTCAATCGTGAAAATATTGTGAAAACGTTGGCTGGGTCATGATTACGGTGTTGTTTGTTACAAAAAATTCACGAAAAAGCAATGACGAGTGAGCAAGTACATTATCGTGATGCAAACGACATGAATTGTTTTTCCATAATACCGGACGTTTTCTTCGTATTGCTTTTCGCAGGCGGAGCATACCTTCAAAATAATACTCCTTATAGAATATACGAGAATGTGGCAAAAACTCCCAATATACTACGCCACGGCAATCGAAGGAAACAATGAGCAAAACATTTAATACAATTTGGCATGCTCTTTTTGGTCTTTGCTCTCCTGGGCCGATTGGGACGATTGATGATAACCGTATACCCAACTTTGGTTTCGATGTCATAACCTGTAATGACCCTTGTAAGCAAATCTGGATCGCCGATTTGTATATTTATTTTCATTAATGTTGTTCACTGTTGAATAATCCTGTGTTTGACCTAAAACTCAACAGGAATATTACTGGAAAGTGAGTCAAAATCATCTCTAAATTCCAAATCTGCCTTGGTGCTGAAATGAATGATCCATCAAACTTACGGCATATATAATTGCTTTCGACAATCTCAAAAATAATTGAAAAATTCCAAAGCCATAAAAATACAGGCGATGCAATCTTTACTTTTCTGGAAGGTATATATATATTGGTTTTAATAATAACGAATATATTGGGGCAGTATTCCGCCCCAATAAGCATTCGACTGCGTGAATTATGAAACACTATTATTTTAACTGCAGTGCTATGGCTTTAGAGAATTGTCATATAACTGGTTTTACAGTTATCCAACAGTTAGGAAGCCACTAGTAAAACTCTAAGGAAATAAATCGCATATTGAAAATAATACAGCAGGTGCTGGGTCCAATATTTTTCTGCTTTATCTGAAGGATCTGGTAATCGTTGACATTAAAGTAAATTTCACACTTTTTGCAGATGACACCACCATCCTTTGGCGTAAGACAAATGAAAATAATCTCAAAAACATCATAACTAAGGTTAAACAGTGGTGCGATTCAGTGAATCACGCTATAGTTAACAAAACTCACACAAAGTTTATAGGGGTATTTATAGATGTTAAATTAAAATTTGATAAGAATATAACGAATATATTCAAAAAATAGCCTCTGCTGCTATGCAGTTCGAATTGTTTCTAATGAACTCAATCAATCCTTATCCAGAACTGTATATTTTTCCTTGATCAAGTCGCATTTGAGGTACGGGATTGTCTTTTGGGGCTTTTGTAGTCAGCAACTAGTAAATTCAGTATTCGTTCTACAAAAAAGGGCTGTCAGATGCATATGTAAGGCAAAATCACAAGACCACTGCAAATCACTTTTCATCTGTCAGGAAATTGTTACCGTCTTTTATTTTTTCCTTTTATAAACCGTGTGCCGAATACACAAAAATTACTCTAACCCAGCAGCAAATAATGACTGACGTTAACACACGAGAAGAAGTCGGAATTACCCTTGCCAATCCCAAAATCAGCGATTACAAAATTTTCTTTGATATACAATAAGAGCAAAAAAATATACAGTCACCTTTCAATGCGCTATAGGGCAATAACAATTTTTTTTAATTCAGAAACTCAGTTATTTCTGCAAAAAGCCTACTATGACTCAGAAAAATATTACAATGATTAATTTGAAAGGGTTATAATATTTTTGGGAGTAACTAATTTCTGGGAAAGACAGTTTTTGGCTTTCTACTACTCCATCAATTTTAAAAGAGGTAACTATATACATAGATGTGTAGACCATGCAGAGAAGTTACTTTGAGACACAAATCTGTCATCGCTGACATAAGTAGATCAATCTCATGAAATGAAACCACATGGAAGCTGACGGCCAGTTTTTCCGCCATCACACGCACCGTTTGTGATAGGTCAGTCTTCACCAGGGTCCTCAAATCCTCATCAACGACTTCGCAGCTCATCTTCGAAGCTAAATTCTCCAGAACGAAAATTTCGCAAACCAGCTTCGAACAGTGCGTTCACTAACATTGTTATTGTCAAATGCCTGGTTGATTTTTCGGGTTGTGTCGAAGGTCTTGTTCAATTTGAATTCGTAGAGAGAAATTGGCGGAAAACCTCCTAACGACATCGTATAGTAATGAGCTGAAATGAACAGAGTACAAAATTCTCTATCGATAAGTATATATATAGTATATATAGTATAAGGAAAATAAATATTTATTGAGATATGGAGCTACAAAAACATATGACATTAAAACAGACAAAACTTTTGAATCAACCTAATATATTCTTTCGTTACCGAGGTAGCAATAGTGTGCAATCAAATTTTCGCAACCCGGTATATCGCAACCCTTCTATCCAAAATAATTTGCAACATCTCTGTTCCTTCGCCTCAAAACTCCTTATCCAGCTCCTTCATAACACACCGTATATAAGTTATATTCCACGCAGAAACACTCTCATCCGAAAACTATGCCCTAATTTATTTTTTTCATTTCCTCAGCGGCCTATTTCTACGCCAGCACCCACAAAGCAGCAGACAAAAACGGTTTCCGGTTGAGGGACGAGAACGGAAGTGGAGAAGTAATCAGGAGGTACCGAAAGGAAGGCGTCACTCTCACCCTCCCCGAAGGAAAAACTTTGAGCAACATCAAGATATTTTATGTATGGTGCGAGGATTTCGATGTAAGTGTTTTTGTTTCGAGCGAAGCTGACGTAAGGGGTAGATGGAAAAATTACTTTTTGCGCGGTAATGAACGACTCTCATGAAAATCGAGGCGGAAATTTGTTTTCGAGAGGCCTAATAAGATAAAAATTTCAGTAACAGAAGGGTGGTCGTATACTAGATATTTCCAAACGCCATGAAATATTTTCTGTCAGTTTTTCGAAACCATTTATCATTAGTAAATCCTGATGATATTGAAAGATTTTTACAGTTTTCCTTCGCAATGATAGTCATTTATGTACTGAAACAAAAAAGTGATACATAATTTATTTATCTCACCTTAACAGGCCTGGTGGCCTCATTACAAGAACGACTTAAAATAAAAATATACATGAATATGTAAGTACTTGAAATGATATGTTATATAAAACTATATAATATAATATGGGGATGAATTATTATCTAACAACTCACAATAAGAAAAATAAAATGAGAAATAACAGAAAAACTAATAATCAGAAAAACTGATAAATTCCCAGAATGTCTACGAAATAAAGATCTAAATTTTGTGCTAGACATATTCCAATCAATATCTTGTAAGCAATTTATGTCGTTTGCCAGACGGGGCATGATTAAGAGGAGGGATGTGGAAGTAACTGTCACGAAGGGAGTCTTGAACTTAAGGATACTACGCGTAGGTCTGGGAGGTACATTATTTGGTAACAGTGGCAATAATCCTGCGGAATTTATATTGTTATTCATTATTTTATATTCAAAAATTAGTACAAAGATTTTTCGCCTAGAGTCTAATGAGGGTATATCAAATTGATTTCTCAGTTGTGAAGTTATAAAGCTGTTGTAATCGGGTTTATCTACGATATTTCTTATAATATAGATACCTTAGAAATTTGTTCCAGTTCCGATAAAGTTGTTTGATATTCTCCATTCCAAAATATAGAACCGTATTCCAGTTTAGATCTCACTAGCATGAAATAGAGTACTTTAATGGAATATATGTCTATGACCCTGATAATACGTTACCCTATTTTCAGGAAACGCTGAACATCGATTTGATAATAGTCTAGGTATTTTCTAAACTTCGTATCGCTGAAAAATAAAACTAAGCCAGTAGAAGAACAATATGACAATAGTGATAATTAGAATAATATTGATGAATCGACTTCATCCATAATTAACCAAGGTATTAATAATATCGACACATAGGAATATCTTCCGATTCATGATGAATTAGCAGGTGTTCTGCTATATAAATAAATAAATTTCACATTACCTTTCTTGAAATGTAGCATATGATGTTGTTGAAATACAGAGCTTCAAGGTTTCTCCATGTGGACTTTGAAACCCACACTTTGATCAAGTAGAATGCAAATTTCCACTAGTAGCTATAACATTTTGATTTGAGCAGTAAAGACGCTCTTCAACTATGGTTTTTGTTTAATTTTCAAACACATTCCCAATAAAATATAAAAATTATGAAAAATGGGATATGATAGTCTGTTTTGAAACATCAAACAATTCGTATCAAGAGAGGTATCCAGACCATTTAGAGACACAACCCAATTGATGATGGTCAATTCGAAAAGAAAAGGCCAAAATTATATGAATCTGATAGTAAAAAGGAGTTAGAAGAAATCGTCGTTTTAGGAGCTGTGGAAAATAATTCCAAAACGTCAAGGCGAAATTTAAAAATATCAACAAGCAAGAAATAATGTCGGGAGGATTTCGAAAAAAAAACAAATTCAAGTTATGCAGGACCAGAAGTTCATCAACCAGGAGATCTTGAACCCCGCATGGCTTTTTGCCAGGAGTTCCTGGAAAGTTGTAACAAAGTCTGTGATTTTTCGCTAATTTGTATTTTGACAGATGAAGCTTATGTGAGTGGTGCCGGCATTTTCAACCGCTACAACTTTTATACTTGGGCAAAAAAAATCCTCATTCTGTTATGGAGCAGAGAAGTGAAAAAAGATTAAGATTAGGTATGTGGGCAGGTGATTTCAGGAGTAGGATCATCGGCCCGTTCTCACATCTTAGAGGTATTTAGAAATTTTAAAGGAAAATATTGAACTCCTTGGTGACGAATTCTCACTAATGGAGCTCAAGAAAATATATTTTCATCACTAGATGGGATTTTGCCTCACAAAACTGAAATTGTCTCTAATTTTGTGGTTGCAAAGTTTGGTAATAATTGGATAGCCAACCAAGGACCCAACCGGGGGCCGGCCAGGTCACTGGACCTATTGTCTTTGGACTTTTACCTCTGAGAAAGGATAAAAGTCATATTTTTAAATTGCCGACAAATTCTAGATACGAATCGGATGCGGCAGTGATGCAGAATTTTGCTTCTCTCACTCTTATTAAACTAATTACTTCGGCAAAAATATTCGGAAAAGATTTCGCTTGTGTGTAGAAGAAGCTGATATACATTTCGAACACCTTCCCTGGAAAAATATATTTAATTGTTTGTTCTTTATCATTATTTTTGTTATTGTTGAAGTGGCATATGTTAGTAGTATATTAAGTATGAATGTTTATCAGTTTTATTGAAACTATGCGTTTTAATTACTGCTGTGAAAATCTTTCTAAACATTTGATAGCAATTACTGAACAATTTCTTTCTTTCTCTGTATTTCAAAGATGACTTTGGCAAAACATCAAGTGTGCTACATTTTTGGAAAGGTAATGCATATTGAAATATGCAAAAATAGGTTTCTGACTCCATTAAATTCTACATTAAAAGTACTTCGGAAATATTTACCTGTAAACAAGAAATTTCTGACAGGAAAATGCAGATTTTTGAAAAACATTCTCTAACTCATAAACGATGATAAATATCGATATGCGGTTTTCACCATAAGCTTTGTCATAAGGTTTGACACCCAGACATAGCCATACGTTTTCATCTATCTAGTTTTAAAACAAACAGAAGTTCCTTTAAAAGTTTCTAATTCAGCCCAGTCCATACACTTTTTTTATCAACTTTCATTATCGAAATTTTTTAACATATTCCTAATCAACTGTTCGTAGCCTTCACTTCATTATTTCCTAAAAATCCAAACACTACTGATTTGAGACTATTCCAACTCGCATTTTCAACCCTTTAAAACTCGGCTAATTTCTGGACCAATGAAAACTCCAACCGTTGCTTGTGACAAGGAACATGTTTTTTAATATTCAAAAACTGCTGATTTTTCACCAATATTTTTACATTTTTTTTTTTGTTTGAAATCATTCTATTTTCATGGAATTATAAAAACAATAAAAATTATTTGGCTGCATTAACTTTTTTTCCGCTCAACAATTGACTTAAATTTTATGTTTTGTTTCCCAACATAAAGTTTTTCTCTAATAGACCCTGATTGTCTAGTATAATGCTGAGAATCCGCTCTGCTGTGCCATAAACAGAGATAAACGGGATATATTTTGTAAATACACCCTATAATCCCATTTGAAATACTACCAATCAGCTGCTTTATTGTGAGATTTTCACTAAACAATTGTACAAAAATGCGACTGGTGGTTCTCCATGCAATGGCTTCATCGGGCGTGTCTTTACTAACTATATTCTACATGTTCAATGCTTAGTATACCTTATTTTACAATTTGAAATGCCTACGTTTCAATTACCTGTTTTTTACCTAAATTTGTAAAGAATTAAATAACCTGAGCTTATGTTCCAGTTTCCACATTTGAAAAAATATTTAGTTACGGGGAGTGATTGAATTCTAATTGACCATTCAGTAAATTACCCGAACTCCTGAATCTATTTATCAATAGATATCTCTAAATATTCTAGAAGATTGAATTCCTTAACTCTTCTGTTCTGAATGTAACACGTCGTATTCATGACTGAACTCATGTCCTTCTGCTAAAAGGCGGTTTGCAAATGTGGAATTGATCTTTCTATTCACAAAACTGCTTCTATACTCTTTACCTCTTTAGGAAAATGTTCTCCCAGTTTGGCCGATATACAGTTTTGGGCAAGAGCCACAAGTCAGCGTATATACTCCTTATTTAGCCGACACCGAAGTTTTAAAAGGAAAACAGTAAAGGCGAAACTTCGGTGTCGGATAGATCAGTAGAATATGAGTTAACTTGTGGCTCTTGCCCAAAACTGTATATTTTCCAAATAGGGAGAAAGTTTTCCCAAAGAATTAAATAGAATACAAGCAGTTTTGTAAATAGCAAGACCAGTTCCACATTTGCAAACCACCTTTTAGCAGAATACGATGTGATACATTAGGAAAAGGAGAATTGAAACCCAATTCGGATAATTTATTGAATGATCAATTAGAATTGAATAACCACGTTACTAAATATTCTTTCAAATGTGGAAACTGGGACATAAATATAATTCAGTTTAATACAATTATTATTGAATAATAATTTAACCTCATTTTTCTTTCAATACAGAGTGAATTGGAACTAAACAGCTTTTATCGATTTTTTCAAATGAAACATTTAGTAATTTATTCAAGATGTGACTTCTTCTTGTAAAGCTTTTTTCAAAAATATGGGGCTGTATAAGTGAATAAGTGAAAATCATGACAAAAATAGTCTCAAAAAATATACTATTTTCAATATTGAATTCTTTCAGCTTAAAAATCTAAAATAGAATTTCATCGTGAAATTAATTCGAGATACATGATTACCCGAAATTCCTTTCGGATAGACAATAAAAGAAAGAAATTTTATAATGACAATTCGTTCAGGACACTTTACCTTAATAACATAAAGACTGTTTATAAGACACAAAAAATTCTACATGAGAGTTCACATTGTTAAGAAAGTTTATCGTTCGATAGCACCAAAATATTTTGGGTTCGGATTTCCTATTAAATAACAACAATGAAATCCATGAAATAACTTGACGTTTTCCTTTAAAAAATGCTGAATCTTCCGGTAACTCAGTTAAATTAATTGATTTTGGAATTTGGTTTTCGGGATTTGTTTTGTTTATTTATATAAAATGAGTTTCTCGAACTGTTTGGTGTATACTCATATTTTCAGAAGGAGCTTTTTATGAGAAAATAAAATATAAAATAAAATAAAGGGTGTACAATTTGGTTTCATCCAGTATTAGAAGAGAAATGGTTAAATAAAAGAACAAATATTTTAAATGATTTTTCATTAAAAATGGCCACGAATGGATGTATCTATTTTTCGACATATTTTTATATCAACCTGAACC
>WOGJ01067774.1:0-17442 GCA_015342185.1 Leptinotarsa juncta | reverse complement strand
GGGAATATTTATTTTATTAGAAAAATTGAAATTGTTAGGTGAGATAGTTTCAGAAATTAAATTGATAGAGAATAACTAATAAGTAAAATTGGGGAATATTTATTTTATTAGAAAAATTGAAATTGTTAGGTGAGATAGTTTCAGAAATTAAATTGATAGAGAATAACTAATAAGTAAAATTGGGGAATTTTATTTTATTAGAAAAATTGAAATTATTAGGTGAGATAGCCTCAGAAATTTAATTGATAGAGAATAGCTAATAAATAAAAATTGAAGAATTTTATTTTTATTAGAAAAGTTGAAATTGTTAGGTGAGATAGCCTCAGAAATTTAGTTGATGGGGAATGGTTAATAAAAAATTATTTTTATTTTATAAAAAAGATTGAAGTTTTTAATTAATAGTTTTATGTATCTATTAGAAAAAAGATTAATATTTAAATTAAAAAATTGAATAAAATTTAAATTATAATAAAAATAAAGTTTTTTAATTAAAATGTATTTTTATAAAAAAAATATAATAATATAAGGTTAGTTGATAAATTTAAAAATAAAAAAATAAAAAAATTATAATAAGTTTTTTATTAAAAAATTTAAATTAAAAAAAAAATTAATAAAAAAAATATAAAAATATTTATTTCTTTTTTTTTAAAAAAAAAATATTAAAAAAAAGTTAAAATTTTAAATTTATAATTTTAAAATATAAGTTTTATAGTAAAATCAGGTAATTAAATGAAATTTTAAAGAGATTTGATTTAAGTCTATAAATTAAGTTTTTTTTTAATTTAAATGTAAATTTAAGTAAATAAATTTTTTAGAAAAAAAATTAATTTGCAATAAAAAATATTAAATATTAAAGAAATTTAGATTTAATAATAAAAAAAAATATTAACTAAATTTGTGCCAGCAGTTGCGGTTAAACAAATAATATAATTTAATTTAATTAGTTATAATTAATTGTTAAAAAAAATTTTAAATTAAAATTTATAAGGTGAAATTTTAAATTTTATTAAAATTGATAATTTATAATGAAGTTAAAAAATTTAAAAGATAAACTAGGATTAGATACCCTATTATTTTAAATGTAAAAAATGAATGCTAAATTAGTAATAGTTAAGTTCTTGAAAATTAAAAATTTTGGCGGTATTCTAGTCTATTCAGAGGAACCTGTTCTGTAATTGATAATCCACGATTTAAATTACTTTTTTTTTGTTTGTATATCGTCGTTGTTTGAATATTTTAAATGAATTTTAATATTCAAAGTTTTTAATTAAAAAGGAAATCAGATCAAGGTGCAGCTTATAAAAAAGTAGAAATGGGTTACAATAAAAATATTTAGGAATTGTTATTTTAAAAATAGCATGAATTTGGATTTGAAAGTAAATTTAATTAATTAATTAAATTGATTTAAGCTCTAGAATATGTACATATCGCCCGTCGCTTTCATTTTAAAATGAAATAAGTCGTAACAAAGTAGATTTACTGGAAAGTGAATCTAGAAGCTCAAATTAGAGCTTGATAAAGCATTTTATTTACATTAAAAAGATAGTTGATTAGCAATTTAATTTGATATAAAAATATTATTGAATTATATGTAAAATAAATAGATTTTGGTTTTATTATTTATAAGAAAAAATTATTTTTATAATAGTAAATTAGTATTGAGAAAGATTTTTTTATTAAATTTAAAGAAAAATTAATTTTTTGTACCTTGTGTATCAGGGTGTATTAAAATAAATTATTTAATTAATTATTCCGAAGCTAAAAGAGCTAAATAAATATATTAATTATTATAGAATAAATATTAAGAATAAATATTTAGTAATGAAATGTTATTCGTTTTTAGATATATCTGATTTTTTAAGAAATAAATTTAATTTATTTATTAAAAATAATTCATTAAATTATTAATTAATTATTATTAATATTAAATATTTTTGGGGATGAGCTTGAAAATAAAATTTTATTATTTTATATAAGTATTAAAATTGTAAGATTAGAATTTTCTATCAATAGAAGGATGTTAAAATTAATTTAATTTAAATGGTTATTTATATTTATTATAGATTTTTTATTAAAATTTTTATTAAAATAAGAATTATAAAGTAAAAATGATATAATAAGTATATTATAATTAAATAATTAAATTAAAATTAAGGTTAAATAAAGGAATTCGGCAAAAGTTTTTCTACCTGTTTATTAAAAACATGTCTTTTTGATGTTAATTTAAAGTCTGACCTGCCCACTGAATTTTAAATGGCCGTGGTATTTTGACCGTGCTAAGGTAGCATAATCATTAGTTTCTTAATTGGAATCTGGAATGAAGGGTTGAATAAGAAAAAAGCTGTCTCTATTTAATTATTTTAGAAATTTATATTTAAGTTAAAAATCTTAAATTTATTTAAAAGACGAGAAGACCCTATAGAGTTTAATTATTAAGATTATTATTTATTTAAGAATTTATATAAATAATTATTAAATAATTTAATTGGGGTGATTAAAAAATTTAATAAACTTTTTTTATTTTTATACATTGATTAATGATTAATTGATCCAAAAATTTTGATTAAAAGAAAAAATTACCTTAGGGATAACAGCGTAATTTTTTTAGAGAGTTCATATTAAAAAAAAAGATTGCGACCTCGATGTTGGATTAAAATAAAAATTTGGTGTAGAAGCTAGATTATTAAGTCTGTTCGACTTTTAAAATTTTACATGATCTGAGTTTAAACCGGTGTAAGCCAGGTTGGTTTCTATCTTTAAAAAGTTAATATATTTTAGTACGAAAGGATCAAATATTTAAATTGTATTTTAAAATTTGAATTTTATTAAATATTACTTTGGCAGATTAGTGCGATAGATTTAGAATCTTTAAATGTAGAAAATACATGTAATAAATGTTAATAAAAGATTTATTTTTAATAATAATATTAACATTATTATTATTAGTGTGTGTATTAGTAGGGGTTGCATTTCTTACATTATTAGAGCGTAAAGTATTAGGGTATATTCAATTGCGTAAAGGGCCAAATAAAGTGGGAATTTTAGGATTTATTCAACCTTTTAGGGATGCAATTAAATTATTTACTAAAGAACAAACTTATCCTTTAATATCTAATTTTAATTTATATTATATATCTCCTTTAATAAATTTATTTTTTTCTTTATTAATTTGAATTTGTATCCCATTTGTAACAGTAAATTTAAGGTTTAATTTATCAGTCTTGTTTTTTTTGTGTATTTCAAGTTTAAGAGTTTATACAATTATATTGGCTGGTTGATCTTCAAATTCAAATTATTCTTTATTAGGGAGATTGCGTTCAGTAGCACAGACTATTTCTTATGAGGTAAGATTGGTTTTAATTTTAATATCTTTTTTATTTATAATTATAAGAGTAAATTTTATAGATTTTTTAAAATTTCAAGAGTTTATTTGATTTGTTTTTTTACTTTTTCCTTTAAGAATTATATGAATCGTTTCAAGTCTAGCAGAGACAAATCGTACTCCATTTGATTTTGCAGAAGGAGAATCAGAATTGGTATCTGGATTTAATGTAGAGTATAGGAGAGGGGGATTTGCTATGATTTTTTTAGCTGAATATAGAAATATTTTGTTAATAAGAATAATTTGTAGAATTATTTTTTTAGGGGGTAATATAATTTCTTATATTTTTTTTTTGAAAGTAAGAATTATGGCATTTATTTGAATTTGAGTTCGAGGTACTTTACCTCGTTATCGTTATGATAAATTAATATATTTAGCATGAAAAAGGTATTTACCTATTTCTTTAAATTATTTAATTTTATATTATAGTTTTAAAATAGGTATTTATACCTATTTTTTATAGTTAATAAAATCTAGTACAAGTTAATAGAAAATTACTATTTCTTTTTTATACTTTCAAAGTATATACTTAAACAAGTTCATTAACTAGAAAATTAATTTATCTCATATTTTAGCAATTAGTGAATTTAATGGATAAAATATAAAATAATTGATTGTAAGAATTTGACCAATTAAAATAAAAGGGTCTTCTACTGGTCGTGCTCCAATTCATGTTAAAAGAATTACGATTATAAAAAATATTCAAAATAATATTTTATTTAGTGGATAGAATTGTAAACTAAGAAAATTTTTTTTATTAATAAAAGGTATAAAGTAAAGAATAGCGATTGAAAATACTAGAGCTAAAACTCCTCCTAATTTATTAGGGATTGAACGTAAAATTGCATAAGCAAATAAAAAGTATCATTCTGGTTGAATATGAATAGGGGTTACTAAAGGATTAGCTGGTGTAAAGTTATCAGGATCTCCTAATAAATAAGGATTTAATAGAGTAAGAGAGACAAGTAGAAATAATATAATAGAAAATCCTATTAAATCTTTAAATGAAAAATAAGGATGGAATGGGATTTTATCAATATTTCTTTTAGTTCCTAAAGGATTTCTAGATCCTGTTTGATGTAAGAATAATAAATGAATAATGATTAGAGCTGAGACAATAAAAGGTAAAATAAAATGAAAAGTAAAAAATCGTGTTAGAGTAGCATTATCAATAGCAAATCCCCCTCAAATTCATTGAACAATTGAAATTCCTAAATAAGGAATTGCAGAGATTAAGTTTGTAATTACAGTTGCACCTCAAAAGGATATTTGTCCTCAGGGTAGAACATATCCTAAAAAGGCTGTTGCTATAACTATAAAAAAGATTGTTACACCAATTATTCATGTTTCAATTATTATATATGATCTATAATAAATTCCTCGTCCAATATGAAGATATAAACAAATAAAAAAAAATGATGCACCATTAGCATGAAGTGTTCGAATTAATCATCCATAATTAACGTCTCGGCAAATATGAGAGATTCTATTAAAAGCTAGTTCAATATTAGGACAATAATGTATAGCTAAAAATAATCCTGTAAAAATTTGAATTAATAAGCATAATCCTAATAAAGAACCAAAGTTTCATAAAGTTGAGATATTAGATGGAGTTGGTAGGTCAATAATAGAATTATTGATAATTTTAGTTAAAGGTGAAATTTTTCGTAAGGGTATTTTCATTAAAATTTTTGTCGTAAAGGTCCATAATAGATATCTGTAATTTTTACTACTATAATAAGAGTAATTAATAAATAAAAAATTATTAGATAAATAATTAAATTATTTGGAAATATTATAAATTTATTAATAGATAAAAAAAAATTAAAATTAGTACTAAAATTTATTATTTCTTTAAAATTTTCATATAATGAA
This sequence comes from Leptinotarsa juncta, assembly GCA_015342185.1. NCBI lineage: Eukaryota > Metazoa > Arthropoda > Insecta > Coleoptera > Chrysomelidae > Leptinotarsa > Leptinotarsa juncta. Next base: position 12,185 of record WOGJ01067774.1, on the reverse strand, counting down.
AAATAATAATTATCAATTAAATTTAATGAAATAGAAATTAGAATTATTATTAAAATAGAAATAAAAAGAATAAAGGAAAATTTAAATTTTTCATTAGAAGCAATTCTTGTTATATAAATAAATAAAATTAATATTCCCCCAATTATAATGAGGAAAAGGATATATGAAAATCAAAATGTAGATGTTATAGTACCTGTAATTAGGGCAACTATAATAGTTTGTATTAATAAAATTAGCCCTAATGATAAAGGATGATTTATAAATAAAAATGTAAAAGATAAAATTCAAGTAATACAAAATAATATAATTTCAAGAATTAGTTTAAAAAAAATTTTAATTTTGGAGATTAAAGATAGATAAGTTATTTATTCTTGATGTTTTTAAAGACTAGCTTAAATTTAGTTTACAAAACTAATATTTTATTTAAATTATAAAAACTAATGATAATATATTTTATATTATATATTTTTATATTTTTTAGAGCTATAATTATATTTGTTTTAAATCGAAAACATTATTTATTAATATTATTAAGATTAGAATTTGGTGTTTTATCTTTATATTTGAGTATGTTTTTTTATTTGAGAAATATAATAAATGAATTTTTTTTTATAATAATTTTTTTAACTATAAGAGTTTCTGAGGGTGTATTAGGTCTTGCAATTTTAATTCTTATAATTCGAACATTTGGTAATGATCATATTATAACTTTTTCTAGATTATGATAAAATTTATTTTAAGAATAATAATATTGATTCCTTTATGTTTTTTAAATCAATTTTGATTGATTCAATGATTTTTTTTTGTTTTAATATTTATATTTATAATAAATTTTAGATTTGGGTATTTAGTAATTAATTTAAGGTATTTTTTTGGGATAGATTTATTATCTTTTATAATAATTTTATTAAGGTTTTGGATTTGTAGATTAATAATTTTAGCTAGAGAGAAATTATTTAAAGAAAAAAATTATTTTCATTTTTTTATATTAGTAATAGTAATATTAATATTAAGATTGATTGTAACTTTTTCTTCAATAAATCTATTTATTTTTTATTTATTTTTTGAGATTAGTTTAATTCCTATTTTAATTTTAGTAATTGGGTGAGGGTATCAACCAGAACGTGTAGAAGCTGGTATTTATTTATTATTTTATACTTTATTAATATCTTTACCAATAATAATTAGTTTATTTTATTTTTATAAAAAATTTTATAGATTAAATTTTATAGTTTTTACAATTTATAGTAATGATATTTTGCTTTATTTATGTATGAATATAGTTTTTTTTGTTAAGATTCCTATATATATAATTCATTTATGATTACCAAAAGCTCATGTAGAAGCTCCAATTTCAGGTTCAATAATTTTAGCTGGAATTATATTAAAATTAGGAGGATATGGATTATTACGTGTATTAATTTTATTTACTGATATTAATAAAATTTTAAATGTTTATATTATTAATATTTCATTATTAGGAGGAGTAATTGTTTCATTGATTTGTTTACGGCAAAGTGATATTAAATCTTTAATTGCTTATTCATCAGTATCTCATATAGGATTGGTATTAGCTGGAATTATGAGAATAATAAGATGAGGATTTTGGGGTTCATTAGTTATAATAATTGCTCATGGATTATGTTCATCAGGATTATTTTGTTTAGCCAATATTTCATATGAACGAATTGGAAGACGGAGAATTTATTTAAATAAGGGTTTAATTAATTTAATTCCAAATTTTTCATTATGATGATTTTTATTATGTGCTGCTAATATAGCTGCTCCCCCTTCATTAAATTTAGTTGGAGAGATTGTTTTAATTAATACTTTAATTAGTTTTAGAAGTTTAACTATAATTTTTTTAGTTTTGTTATCTTTTTTTAGAGCTGCTTATTCTTTATTTTTATATTCATATAGTCAACATGGACAATATTACTCGAGAAAATATTCATTTTATCAAGGATTTCATCGAGAATATTTATTATTATTTTTACATTGGTATCCTTTAAATTTATTAATTTTAAAAAGAGAGTATTTATTATTATGAATTTATCTAAATAGTTTAGAAAAAATATTGATTTGTGGAATCAAAGAAGTAATTATTATTTTAGATAGTGATATCAATTTGTTTAATTTATTTTTTTTTGTTAATAGTAATTTCTTTATTCATATTTATATTATCTTTATTATTTTTAAGAATAGATTATACTATAATTATTGAAATAAATTTATTAAATTTGAATTCCAGAGTAATTGAAATAGTTATTTTATTAGATTGAATATCTTTATTATTTATAAGATTTGTTTTATTTATTTCTTCTATAGTAATTTACTATAGAGAAGAATATATAAAAGGTGATTTATATTTAAATCGATTTGTTTTATTAGTTATTATATTTGTCTTATCTATAATGTTTTTAATTATTAGACCTAATTTAATTTCTATTTTGTTAGGGTGAGATGGATTGGGATTAGTATCTTATTGTTTGGTAGTTTATTATCAAAATTTAAAGTCTTATAATGCAGGGATATTAACAGCTTTAAGTAATCGAATTGGAGATGTAGCATTATTAATAGCAATTGCTTGAATAGTAAATTTTGGTAGATGAAATTTTATTTTTTATTTAGAAATTATAAAAGGTAATTTTTTAATGGAATTAATTAGATATCTAGTAGTCTTAGCAGCTTTAACTAAAAGAGCTCAAATTCCATTTTCTGCGTGATTACCTGCAGCAATAGCTGCTCCTACACCAGTTTCTTCTTTAGTTCATTCATCAACTTTGGTAACAGCAGGTGTATATTTATTAATTCGTTTTAATTATTCTTTTTCTTCATGATTAATATATTTATTATTGTTTATTTCTAGGATTACAATATTTATATCAGGATTAGGGGCAAATTTTGAATTTGACTTAAAAAAAATTATTGCTTTATCTACTTTAAGACAATTAGGCTTTATAATAGGGATTTTAGCTTTAGGAAGGTATAAATTAGCTTTTTTTCATTTATTAATTCATGCTTTATTTAAAGCATTGTTATTTATATGTGCTGGTAGGATTATTCATAATTTAGGTAATTGTCAAGATATTCGTTATATAGGTGGTTTGATTTATCATATACCATTAACTTGTGTGTATTTTAATATTAGAAATTTTTCTTTATGTGGTTTACCTTTTTTATCTGGGTTTTATTCTAAGGATTTAATTGTAGAATTTATATCATTTGGTTATTTAAATATATTTATATATATGATTTATTATGTTTCTATTGGATTAACAGTTTGTTATAGGTTTCGTTTATCTTATTATTCTTTAATAGGATCTTTTAATTTTTCTTCTTTGAATAGTCTTAGAGAAACAAGATTTATTATATTGAAGTCAATATTTGGTTTAATTTTATTTGTAGTTTTTAGAGGCAGGATAATAAGATGAATAATTTTTTCAACACCTTATTTTATTTGTTTACCTTTACAAATAAAACTAATGACTTTAATTTTTATTATTTTTGGTATATGAATTGGGGTCGAAGTTTCGAAATTTAAAATTTTTTATTTATTAAAAATAAAAATAAATTTTAAAACAGTAAAATTTTTTAGATTGATAATTAATTTACCTTTATTATCTACTTATGGATTGAATTATTTACCTATTTTTTTAGGGAAAACTTATTTTAATACTTTAGATCAAGGTTGATTAGAATATTATGGAGGTCAAAATTTATTTAAATTATTTAAAAATATAATATTTATTCAACTTTTATCAAAAAATCATATAAAAATTTATTTATCTTTATTTATTGGTTGATTAATATTTTTAGTTTATAATATTTTATATTCATATAGCTTAATTTAGAGCATAGTATTGAAGATACTAGGGTAATAATATATTTGTGAATATTTATAAGAAAATTCTAATTTTACAGTGAAAATGTAATGTTTTTTTTAAACTATATAAAAAGAAATATAAACGAATTTCATCGCTTAAATATTAAGTTAGAAGCTTATATTTGAATTACATATTTCTTTAATTGGAAAAAATTCAATTTTATCATTAACAGTGATATACCTCTATTTTGGTTTCAATTAAATAAGGATTTTTTTTTAAAAATCAAATTTTTAGGTCGAAACTAAATGCAAAGTTTGCTTCTTATTTAGATAAATTGATTATTCAATACTTTTTAAATGCAAATTAAATGTTATAATTAACTATTATCCAAATATGCTCAGTTTAGGGCTCCTTGATTTCATTCATGAAATAATCCAATAATTAAGATGATAATAAAAAAATTAAATACTATAGAATAATTTAAAATATTTCTTCATGGTATAATTAAAATTATTGGTAATAAAAGAGTAATTTCCACATCAAAAATTAAAAAAATAATAGCAATTAAAAAAAATTGTAGGGAAAATGGAAGTCGAGCAGAAGATTTAGGGTCAAATCCACATTCAAAAGGTCTACTTTTTTCTCGATCAGAAAAACTTTTTTTTGAACTAAAATTTAAAATAATAGTTAAAATTAAAAGAATAATTGAAATTATTATTGAAATTAATATAATAGTAAAAATTATTTGTACTAAAATTTAGATTTTTTGATTGGAAATCAACTATAATAGTTATATTATACAAATATCTACCTCATCAGTAAATAGAAATATATAAAAATAATCAAACAACATCTACAAAATGTCAATATCATGCTGCAGCTTCAAATCCAAAATGATGATATGAAGAAAAATGAAGGAAATAATGACGAATTAAACAAACAAATAAAAATGTTGTTCCAATTATTACATGAAGACCGTGGAACCCAGTAGCTATGAAAAAAGAAGATCCATAAATTGAGTCAGCAATAGTAAAAGGTGCTTCTAAATATTCATAGGCTTGAAGAATAGTAAAATAAATACCTAATGTGACTGTTAAAATTAAACTTTGAATAGTTTGATTATAATTATTATCTATTAATCTATGATGTGCTCATGTAACTGTTAATCCAGAAGTTAATAAAATTAATGTATTTAATAATGGAATTTCTAATGGATTAAAAGTTTGGATTCCTTTAGGAGGTCAAATTATTCCAATTTCAATTCTTGGGGCTAAAGCATTATGAAAAAAACCTCAAAAAAATGAGATAAAAAAAAAAATTTCTGAAATAATAAAAAGAATTATTCCTCATCGTAATCCAAGGGTAACTTTTAATGTATGATGTCCTTGAAAAGTTCTTTCTCGAACTACATCTCGTCATCATTGGTATATTACTAAGAATATAATTATTAAACCTCAAAAAAATAAATCTAATTTAAATAGATGAAATCATTTTACCAATCCCAATAAAGTAATTATTGCTCTAAAAGAACCAATAATTGGTCAAGGTCTAATATCAACAAGGTGAAAAGGGTGGTTTTTAATTATTGACATTAATGAATTTCTCTAGAGTAAAGAGTTCTTAAAACGGTAAATACATATGATTGGATAATTGAAACTGCTGATTCAAGAATTAAAAGAAGAATTTGAATAATTACTAGAATATTTAATAATATAAATGATATTGAGGGTCCATTATTTCCTAGGAGGGTTATTAATAAATGTCCTGCAATTATATTAGCGGAAAGACGAATAGCGAGTGTTCTAGGACGAATAATATTTCTAATAGATTCAATACATACTATAAAAGGTATTAGAATGGGGGGTGTTCCCTGAGGAACTAAATGGGCAAATATATTAATAGTATTATTAGTTCAACCATAGATTATAAATCTAATTCATATAGGTAGGGCTAGAGCTAAGGTAAGAATTAAATGACTTGTGGAAGTAAAAATATAAGGAAATAATCCTAAGAAATTATTAAAAAGAATAAATGAAAATAATGATACAAATATAATAGTTCTACCTTGATATTTAGTTATTATTAGTGTTTTAAATTCAGCATGTAAGGATAAAATAATTTTTATTCAAAATATTCTAAGTCGAGAGGGAATTACTCAAAATAATGGTGGAATTACTAGTAATCCAATTAATGATCTTAATCAGTTTAACGATAGATTAAAATTGGATGAAGGGTCAAAGGAAGAGAATAAATTTATTATCATTTTCAATAATAATTAATTTTATTTTTATTAATTTTAATTGGTTTTCTTTTATAATTGAAGATAAAATAATTTATAATATTAAATATAAAGAATAAAAAAATAAAAAATATAAATAAAGTTAGTCAATTTAAAGGTATTATTTGAGGAATTAAAAATTAATAATAATAATAATTTTAACTTGACAAGTTAATGTTATTTTTTAACTAAATTTTTCATTAGAAGTAGGGTATACTATAAAATGGTTTAAAATTCCATTGCTTATTATCGGCCATCTAATGAAGCTTTAGTTATTTTAAAAATTCATTTTAAAAAATATGAAGGAGAAATTCTTTCTATAACAATAGGTATAAATCTATGGTTAGCCCCACAAATTTCAGAACATTGCCCAAAGAATAATCCTGAACGATTAAGTAAAAATCTAATTTGATTTAATCGTCCTGGTGTTGCATCAATTTTTACGCCTAAAGAAGGGATTGTTCAAGAGTGGATAACATCTGCTGCAGTGACTAATATTCGAATTTGTGAATTAAAGGGTACAATTACTCGATTATCTACGTCTAAAAGACGAAAGTTGAATTTATTTAAATTTCTAGTTGGAATTATATAAGAATCAAATTCAATATTTTTAAAATCAGAATATTCGTATGATCAGTATCATTGATGTCCAATAGTTTTAATAGTAATTCTTGGATTATTAATTTCATCTAAAATATAAATTAAACGTAAGGAAGGAATGGCAATAAAAATTAGAGTAATAGTAGGTAAGATAGTTCAAATAATTTCAATAGTTTGTCCTTCTAATAAATATCGATGAGAAAATTTATTAATAAATAATCTTAATATTAATTGGCCTACTAAAACTGTAATAATAATCAAAATTATTAATGTGTGATCATGAAAGTAGGTTAATTGTTCTATTAAAGGTGAAGCCCTATCTTGAAGTATAAGAGTTTTTCAAGTCATCATTTCTAAAAAAAGTTTAACCTTTATGAATGGGGTTTAAATCCAGTGCACTAATCTGCCATATTAGAATTTAGAAGTTAGATAAGGTAATTCGGAATACCCATGTTCGGCAGGAGGGAAGTTTTGTAATCATTCAATAGATGAGCTTAAATTAAAGGCTCCTAAATTTTTTCGTTGTATAGTAAAAGATTCTCATAAAATAAATAATAAAAAAATTACTCTAACTAAGGAAATTAAAGATCCAATAGATGAAATAATATTTCATAGAGTAAATCTGTCAGGATAATCTGAATAACGACGAGGTATTCCTCTTAATCCTAAAAAATGTTGAGGGAAAAAAGTTAAATTTACACCAATAAATATAGTAAAGAATTGAATTTTTAAATATTTATTATTTAATGTTAGTCCTGTAAATAGAGGAAATCAATGAACTAAACCTGCTAAAATAGCAAATACAGCTCCTATTGATAAAACATAATGAAAATGGGCAACTACATAATATGTATCATGAAGAATAATATCAATAGAAGAGTTAGCTAAAATTACACCTGTTAAACCTCCGACAGTAAAAAGAAATACAAATCCTAAAGATCATAAAGTAGCTGGATTATTTAAAATTTGAGTACCATGAAAAGTAGCCAACCATCTAAAAACTTTGATTCCAGTAGGTACTGCAATAATTATAGTGGCAGAAGTAAAGTAAGCTCGAGTATCAACATCCATTCCAATAGTAAATATATGGTGTGCTCAAACAATAAATCCTAATAATCCAATTGCTATTATAGCATAAATTATTCCTAATGTTCCAAAAGCTTCTTTTTTTCTACTTTCTTGGCTAATAATATGGGAGATTATTCCAAATCCAGGTAAAATAAGAATATAAACTTCAGGATGACCAAAAAATCAAAATAAATGTTGGTAAAGAATAGGATCGCCTCCTCTAGATGGGTCAAAAAAAGAAGTATTTAAATTACGATCTGTAAGAAGTATAGTAATTGCTCCTGCTAAAACGGGGAGGGATAAAAGAAGAAGAATAGCTGTAATTATTACAGCTCATGAAAAAAGAGGTATTTGATCTAATCTTATTCTTACTGGATGTATATTTATTACAGTTGTAATAAAGTTAATAGCTCCTAAAATGGATGAAACTCCTGCTAGATGAAGTCTGAAAATAGCTAAATCTACAGAAGATCCTCTATGGGCAATATTTGATGACAGTGGGGGGTAAACTGTTCATCCTGTGCCTACTCCTCTTTCTACGATAGAGCTTATAATTAAAAATAATAAAGATGGGGGTAATAATCAGAATCTTATATTATTTATTCGGGGAAAAGCTATATCTGGAGCTCCTAATATTAAAGGAACTAATCAATTACCAAAACCACCAATTATAATTGGTATAACTATGAAAAAAATTATTACAAAAGCATGTGCAGTTACAATAACATTATAAATTTGATCATTTCCAATTAAAGTACCAGGGTTACCTAATTCTGCTCGAATTAAAATTCTTAATGAAGTACCCAATATTCCAGCTCATACTCCAAAAATAAAATATAAAGTTCCAATATCTTTATGATTAGTAGAAAGTAATCATTTATTCGGTGGAATGGCTGAGAATAAGCAATAAATTGTAAATTTATTTACGAAATAAAAATTTCTTCCAGTCTTATAGTCAATAATGATTTTAAATTGCAAATTTAAAGGTAAAATAATTTTTAAGGCTTAGATAAAAATCTTTTGTCAACTTTGAAGGTTGAAAGTTTGTGCTAACTTAAATCCTTAGAAAATTCTAAGAATTCTAGTACAAATAAATAATCCTATTAAAGTTACTCTATTAATTAAAATAAATCAAAAATTAAATTGAAAAGGAACAAATAAAATAGATTCATTTTGAAAAAATGTTAATGTTGAAAAAGTTATTCGTATATAAAAGAATAGAGGAATTAAAGTAAAAATAATCAAAATGAAAGTTATTAAAAAAAAGTTATTTTCAATTAAATTATTTGAAATCATTCATTTGGGCAGAAATCCTAAAAAAGGTGGTAAACCACCGAGATTAAAAAAATTCAAAATAAAAAGTAATTTTCTTAATTTACATTGATTTATTGAATTGAATAGTTGTTTTAAATAAAAAATTTGTAAAATTTCAAATATGACAATAATATTTATTAAAATTAGAAAATAAATACAGAAATATAAGAATCAAATTATTTTTATGTAAAGAATTCTTGCTAATATTCAAGCTATGTGATTAATAGAAGAGTAAGCTAAAATTTTTCGTAATCTAATTTGATTTAATCCTAAAATTCCTCTAATTATAGCAGAAGAAATTACAATAAAAACTAGAAAATTAATTGTAGATAAATTATATGACAAAATAACTATTGGTCTTAATTTTTGTCATGTTAATAGAATAAATGATATTTTTCAATTTAAACCTTCAATAACTTCAGGAAATCAAAAATGGAATGGGGCTATTCCAATTTTCAAAAGTAAAGCTGAATTCAGTATTAAATTAATAAAAAAATTTAAATCTCTTAAAATAAATTCATTCAGATTATTTAGTATTAAAATTGAAAATAAGAAAACTATAGATGCTAATCTTTGAGTAATAAAGTATTTTATTGCCGATTCAGAAGGGTATAATCTTTGGGGAGATTTCAATAAGGGGATAATTGAAAGAAGATTAATTTCTAAACCAATTCATATTCCAAATCAGGAATATGAAGAAATAGCAACTAGAGAACCAAGAATTAGAAAAGAGAAAAATAATAATTTAAATATACTAGTAATTATAAAGGAAAGGGGTGAGACCTTTATAAATGGGGTATGAACCCAGGAGCTTTATTAGCTTACCTTTATACATTTTAGTATTTAATGTACACAAATTTTTGATATTTGAGGGAATGGGGAAATACCATTAAATGTAAATGCAAAAGTTTGCGAGAGTGTGGTGACGGGCAATTTTCACACATGATTGATTCTATCAAAATCATCCTTTTGTCAGGCATCGCGCAGTTTTTGGCTTATTATTCTTTCTTTTGTAAATGGGGTTTTACTGGAAAGTTTTTAGAGGAGGGGAAGAATTTTCTCATTCTTTTATATTTTTTTTCGTTTTTATAACCCAAACCCCGAGGTTACCAGAAAAAGCACTATTAATTTTTTTTGCAAAAAAAAAATCTCATAGAGTTTTTCTGAAAAAATTTTTTTGATTTTCATAACGATTTTCTGATATAAATTTCGGTATCAGAGGAAATGCTATGAAAATCAAAAAAAATTAAAAATTTTTAAAATTTTGTGATATAAAATTATCGTAGTCATATTTTATATTAAAGGAGGTACTAAAATTATAAATAATTTATATATTAATAAAAAGGGTATATCTATTTTAATCTGTATACTAAAGATCTATATAATATATACTATATATAAATATATAATGAAAAGCGGGTTTATATTTGTATATACGTTCTTATAGGTATAAGGGCTCGACGTGGTATCCTAATGCTTAGTTGGAGGAAAAAAAAAAGAGAGGGTATATTAAAATTTAATAGACATAGTAGGATAGAATATATTATATATATATATATATGTTTAATTTATATATATTTTTCGCTTATGAATTAATTTAGTCTATTATACATAATTAAATAATAGTATATCATCTTAACTATCTATATATATATACTATATTTATTATAATATAAATATAATTATATATTATTAACAAAAAAATACTTAAATATTAATTAATATAATTTTTATATAGAAATTAAAAATTTTTGAAAAAAAAAAAAGGTTTCCCTTTATTTAACATAATAGAAAATCTTTATATAATTGAAAATTATCATCATATAAACTAAATTATTGCAGATGACAATTCGTTAGAAAGAGAAAAAATAATCAATTTTTTTTTACCTTTTTTTAGCTAAATTTAAAAAGTGGTTTTTGGTACAAAAAATTAAATAGGTAAAAATTGAGTTTTTTTTAAATTCATTAGAAAAAGGTATTGAAAAAAAAAAGGTTTGGGTTATACAAAAATAAAAAAAAAAATGAAATGAAGGAGTAAAAATTTCGTTTTTTCGATTTTGCCACATAGGATTTTTACTGGTGAAGATTTTAAAAAAAAAAAAATGCAAAAAAATGCAAAAAAATGCAAAAAAATGCAAAAAAATGCAAAAAAATGCAAAAATTTGAAAAAAAAAATTTTTTATTAGAGAATTTTAATCTAGGGTAAAAAAAAATTTTTTTAAAAATTGTAAAAAAAAGATAAAAATGTTTGATATCAAATTTCTAATAAATATAAATTGGGGATTACTTATGTTTTATTAGAAAAGTTGAAAATTAGGGGTAATTTTCAGAAATTTAATTGATAGAGAATAGCTAATAAATAAAAATTGGGGAATTTTATTTTTATTAGAAAAATTGAAATTGTTAGGTGAGATAGTCTTATAAATTTCATTGATGGGGATAGTTAATAAGATAAAAATTGGGGAATTTTTATTTTATTAGAAAAATTGAAATTGTAGGTGAGATAGTCTCAGAAATTTCATTGATGGGAAATAGTTAATAAGATAAAAATTGGGGAATTTTTATTTTATTAGAAAAGTTGAAATTGTTAGGTGAGATAACCTTGGAAATTTAATTGATGAGGGATAACTAATAAGTAAAATTGGGGAATTTTATTTTTATTAGAAAAATTGAAATTGTTAGGTGAGATAGTTTCAGAAATTAAATTGGTATGGAATAGTTAATAAATAAAAATTGGGGAATTTTTATTTTATTAGAAAAATTGAAATTGTTAGGTGAGATAGTTTCAGAAATTTCATTGATGGGAAATAGTTAATAAGATAAAAATTGGGGAATTTTTATTTTATTAGAAAAGTTGAAATTGTTAGGTGAGATAGCCTTGGAAATTTAATTGATGGGGAATAACTAATAAGTAAAATTGGGGAATTTTATTTTATTAGAAAAATTTAAATTGTTAGGTGAGATAGTTTCAGAAATTAAATTGGTATGGAATATTTAATAAATAAAAATTGGGGAATTTTTATTTTATTAGAAAAATTTAAATTGTTAGGTGAGATAGTTTCAGAAATTAAATTGGTATGGAATAGTTAATAAATAAA
>WOGJ01067744.1:287-12219 GCA_015342185.1 Leptinotarsa juncta | reverse complement strand
TTATCATGTCTAGCTAATGTATTAAACAACGAAACTTTATTTTTTAGCTCCCTTATTTCAGGAGTCATCATTATTTTGTGTGAAGTAATTTTTTTTGGTCGCCCTAAGGTAATTTTTCTTTTTGGAAACGATATTTCAAAATAATATGTTAGAGTTTTACTAAAAGCATCATATGCTAAGTTGGGGCAACTCTGAGCACATACATCTGCCCAGTCTTCTTGTGATAAATAATTACGAAATCTCACAATATTTTCATTGCATAGGTCACGACGATATGAAAAACTATTTTTCTTACCATTACTGACTTCATGTTGCAGATCAGAAGTAATTTTCAAAAATTGTGAGTAATGATCTGAAAGATGAAGGTCTACTATATCCACATTATAGGGGTGGCTTGTTTTGATAAAAAAGTTATCAATACATGTCCTTGAGTTTGCCGTAACCCTTGTTGGCATTCTCAAACCGATTTCAATGTCATAAGAAGATAACAGGTCCTCTAGAAGAGTAAGGTTGGTGCTATGTAATAGAAAGTTGATATTGAAGTCTCCGCCAATGATTATCGATGTAGTCTCATCATCAATTTCTGAGAGAATTCCGCTGAATAAAAGCAGAAATTCACTGTAGTCACCATCAGGTGGTCTGTAAATTGCTACACAAATCATATTTTTATTTAGTAGTTTGATGCCACATACTTCTATAACACCTTCTTTACAAAAACTAGTCATATTTAGCTTATGAATGATTCCCACAAAATTATCATGTTTATAGATGGAAACTCCCCCATGGATCTTAGTATCTCTAGAGTAAGAGGCACAAAGATCAAAACTGCTCAACTTGATACTTTCTAATTGTTCAGCCTTTTGCCAGTGCTCTGTAATAATCAGAAAATCACATACGTTATCTTCCGTAAATGTATCATTTAGTAGAACTATCTTATTATTAATACATTGAATATTTTGGTGGACAAAAGAGATATTTTCATTTCGAGCTACAGCAGAACGTAAACTATGAGTTATAATGCTTACATTTTCATTCATTAGATCATGGTCTTTGGTATTTTCCAGGCATAGAGAGCTTGGTCTAAAAAATAATTGTCGGATGTACTGATAGAATATGCAACTGGTTCTATGACACTGAAATCAGTTATTTCTATCGTTCTAAGAGCAATTCTTTGTTGGTTTTTTGCTGTGAATTCGATATTTTTTTTAAGTTTTTCTAGTAGTTAAAATTTTCTACCTTTTTGTTTTCTGTCGGTATGAAATGTAATCGAGCAGTTTGAAAGTTCATTGTAAAGGGTGCAATTTTCTGAAACTACAGAAATAAGTTTCAGTTTGACATGTAATTTCATTTCCCTCTGAATCTTCAGAATCTTTATCAGTACATCTTTACTGATAAAATAATGCATAATTTTCATTGAATGTTCATCAACTGGTGAAATTGATTCATACTTCTCAACTTACAAAATAAAATTCAAGATAGAAATGCTTATGAAAAATGGGAACATAAACAGGGTCTTTAATCACATTGTTCAATAATAACAATAATGAAATATTCAATTAATTTAAAATAGTATGAGTAAACCCAGAAAAATCTCACGAAGTCTATTAGTTTTGGATGTATAAATATTAAAATTTATTTGGGAAATTCATATATTTTTATCAAATAAACATATTTTTTATCACTTGTTTTTTAATGAAATCATCGATTCATTCAATAAACATATTTTGTTTTCATATCTGACATGATAAATAAATAAATTTTATCTAATTTCTAACAAGATATTTATTTGTTCATTAAACCATTTTCAAGTAAATTATAAGTAAATTCTTATATAAGAATGGTTCAATAAACGAAAATTGGTCGTGACAAATGAAAATCTTAGTGGAAAATAGACGAAAGTTATTTTCTCTGTTATATTTTCCAGGGATCCTGGGTCAATAAGACACACTAGTTTCCATGATGTTTAATGATTTAATCAAGACACAACTTTATACATCAAGATGGAGCAATAGAACACGAAATACATGATACAACATACAACACTTTTTTTAAAGTAATACTTATTTCAACTAGACTAATTACAGTTCAGTCACTATTAGTAAAGTCATTATTACAAATGAAATCTTTCAAGTAGGTTGGCGGTTTATGTACACGTTTCAAGTTAGTTTTCTCATTGAACTGTGTACTACATTGAGAACTATAATTATGAACAGAAATTCAATATGATCATTTATGGACAATTATACTAGTTTCAGTTTGAGAATCAGCAGAGAGCATTTCTTCTGAGTTATTACCACTATTCTGAGATTCAATTTGAGAATCATTACAATTTTGTGCGGTATCATTATTATAATTCAAAGTTTTATAAAACTGATGAAGATTTTGACCCCATACCTGACACCATGCTATATTCTCCAGGGATCCTGGGTCAATAACCATGATGTTTAATGATTTAATCAAGACACAATTTTATACATCAAGATTGTCGAGCGGAATGCCTTTCAATCCAAAGAAGACAATGTTCTGTCAAAAAACATAGAACACGAAATACATGATACAAAATGCAACATTCTCTATCCTATATTTACAACTTTTATGGTTCATTTATTGAAAAAAAATAAATCAACAATCGAGCAACGAATTTGAAGAAGTTGTCGTATGAGATGTGAGAATGAAAAAGAAACACTATTCACAGAAGTATATGTGATTCAACGGCTGGGAAACAAAAAAATTGGCTGCATCAGGATATATAATACCCCTCGTATTTTCTTTGAACATTTATGCAAATTGAATATGTAAAATTTGTGCAATTCAGAAAACACATGTCGCTCCACAATCTTCGATTCAATTTACCTGAACTTGAAATCTCGTCGAGCCGTTTAGTTTGAAAGTAAAAGTCGATCCATAAAACTAAAAAAAAATTATAAAGATGTCCTGGTCGGCTTTTTCTCAATTAGTAAATTAAATAGAAGTGTTTGGCGTTATTATTTGTTCTTAATTCGAAAGCACTTATCCGAATGTTAAACACTTGCGCAATATTCCTATTCTGCTTTGAATAAACTACCTTTCGAACGTAATTATCAGATTTTCTCTTAGATAAATAGAAGAGGAAAAAAATGTGGTCTGAAACTGTTGAAATCGATTTAACTTTGCATATATGTAATTGAATGAACAAACTGATGTTCTGAATGCTACTCGATAATATTTTTGATCTCAGTTGGAACTTGACAGTGAACAAAATAGATTAGAATGTAGTGTAAGGCTTTGATAAGATTAGAATTATATATACCTCATGAATTTTTAAATTTCTGGAAAATCTATATTTAGAGTGGACTATCAAAAGCGTAACGGAAAGCTGAAAACCCAGATCCGAAAATATGTTAAATTTTTTATCAGGAAGACAAGTTTTGATTTGAAAACCATTACAAAATTTTGCACCTTCAGCGATATTTTTTAATTGCATTAATCTCTCATTAAATTCAAAAATATATAGATATTATGCACTACATTTTATGTATTAAATTTTTCACCATAAATTAACATTTGCTAGTGAAATTTCGAATAGAAAATTTGTAAAATAACTCATCGGAGGAACCATTTTTCAAGTAAAACCCTTCTAGAGAAAAACCGATTACAGAAAGTAATTAGTTTCCAATTAAACGACTCGCTGAAATTTAATTGGATGGAGCAACTCGACAGGTCAGTAGGATCTAGCCTCAATTTTATTTTATCCATTTGTCAATTGTGTCAGTTGTGTAATGCGACATCACTTTTCAATTATTCGTCGCCTTTCAATATGTTGCTTCTTCGATCTTGTGAAATGTGTACCATCATAAAATCATTATCAACAAGCCTTGAAGAAATAAATGTACTGCATCATAATCTGTCACAAGACTTGGAGTAGTTGAGTTTGAAATACACTATAATTTTTTTGTTCGGATGCATGACAAGGTTATGTTCCAGGCCAACGTTTTATGGGAAATTATTTTCTGTTAGTTATTGAAAAGAAACTCATTTCAGTTCAAATTACTTAATCTGTACGGAATTCTGTATTCTTGATGATTAATTAAGCCTCTTGATACAGCATCCTTAGTTAGAATTCCTGTTTCACATGAAGAGTCCATAGAAGGGTTCTGAACTGTATTTTAAGTTGTACTTTTCTTGGGAGAAACAGCAATGATACAGAAATTCAACAATGCGATACTCCAGAGTAGATGACCAATGGATGAACAGATACTCCTCTCACAAGGTCCTACTTAAATGAAGACTGGATGATAACTCCCAAAATCCTGGTAAAAAATAACAGGCGGATAGTTTTCGAAAATGTACCCCAAAATGCCGTATTTTTTCTGAGCCTCATACGTGTCATACATTAAAAAACATTCTATCTATATTTTTGGGAACAAGTTGCTTTGGTAACGAGACTTCATTGTTCGAATGGACAATATATCTTCATTCCAATAGACACGAATTCAAACCTAGGGAGTGAGACAAAATCGCAATCAAAGAATTATGCACATATTTTGATCCGACAGGTGTTACTCAGCTGACAATATTTCAATAATAGACACGATGCATTATTAAAAATTTTGGATACAGATTACATCTTATTTATTAGCTAGGTCAGAATTGAAAATGGTTGAATCATCGAGTTCTTAATCATGTAATAGTAACTACTTCTACATCTCACATATGCAGATTGTTGTATACACCAGCTGAAACTCGCTTAAATCTACTACCCAGAGATTGTCATCAGGTGCAATTTTTGGCCCGACTGAAGAGCCTTTGGTACAGAGCCAGATCAGGAAATAGATCAGAAACTTCGTTGGAAAAATATACCTCGGAACACGATGAGTTGAATTAAAATCTCTGGCGTTAAGAACATTTGTTGACTTGGTTAGCAAAACGCCCGTCGAGACACAGTATTTTTGTTCTAGTGTGAAGAAATAGATACCTGGAAATACACACGGCATGGAGTTTATGAAGGATCTGTTTAAAAAAATAACTGGAGAAATACTTCAAGAGTAAATAATTGATAACATTTCCATAAAAGAGTTTCACTCTAAAATAGCCTTTTCAGGAATGTTGATACTGTTCTTTGATTATTCTACAATTCTTCAGTATTGTATTGAAGAAAATATGTTTTGAATCTATTTGTAACTTTAACTGTTCAATCTTATAAGTTTGATAAGAAGCGACAAGGTTTCCAAAATTTCTGTGAAATTACCTTGTCATTATCGTTGTCTCCCAGGTTAATATTACTAATAATGTATGTATAATGAATCTATTCCTACAAAAACCTTTCGTTAATATTTCAGAATTTTGTAAATACACGAGTAGGTACCTTCTTATGCATCATCTGAAAGAAATGAAAATAGAGCTTTCGAGAACTGCAGAAATCAAGTATAAAGTTTATAAGGTTAAATGTAACTAATTTATTATGAGAATTATATTATAGTAATATGGACATTTTAACTTACCTTTCAAATCTATTTGATTCACCATGGAACGGTGTTTCAATGAACGAATTTTTTTTAATGCTGTTGGTGGTTCTGAAAAGAACCTTTTTGTCTTAAATCAATATATGATCTGTTTAAATCTGCTAGGTAGATAGAGAGATAGATCTTTATTGTGTAAAATGTAATACAATTTGTCGACAAAGAGTGTCATGTTTATAAATACTTACATAAAATGTTAAAAATATATAAAATGTTGTTTTTTAAAATAATATATAGTATTCACAAAAATACAGTGGAGAAAAAAAATATCAATGATGAAAAAAACAATCAAAAAATATCAATGATGAAAAAGATGTACAAATATGTTATCAATGAAACAACAAAATTTCGAAATTACTTGACATAAATCGTAATATACATAGTGGTATACCGAAAGTCTAGAATTTGTATGCAAAATACTCTTCCAAACTGTAGAAGGACTTTCTCAAAACAAGGTTCTTTCCTGTTTTCAAAATTTTTTAAGTTCATTAATTGATGTAATATGTTTTGATAGATGATTATATATTTGTCTACTTCTATTGATTTGAGACTATCTGGTCAAAGATGATGTGGGCAATGGAAGGGCAAGTATGTACCCGAAGAATTGTATGTCTCCTTCATTGAGATTGTTGCCGGTCTCAACGTTGACAAACAACGTTGACAAACAACTTCTGTTTTTCTTTGTAGCTTTCAATACGAGAAACTAGACGAAAGTCGATCCTAATAACAAAGGATTCGTGGTCCCTTCCAGAAAGCACTGTTAAAGTCTGCAATAAACCAGAAATAAATCATCTCATCCAACTGTTCTTTAAAAAACCATCAGTGGAAACAAACACTCAAAAAACTAATTTCTACGGCAATTGGTTGCTATGCTGAGCATCAAGTTTCTTGCCAACCTCATAGATGGCGCTGGTTTGTCCTTTTGAAACAGTTGCGTCCAAACACTCATTCGGAGTTTTATTAAATCATCTCACATTTCAATTATTTATGTATTCAAAGGTTGGATAGCTGAAAGCATTCTTTCTCGACATATTCTTTCATCAAGGAACGCCATTTAACGTATCCAACATGCCTTAATGACCAAAATATCTGACAGTTTCAATAATTGAACAATTCAATTCAAATTCAACAATTGAAATTCTGAAAGCATTTGATACAGCTGATCATCATCTAATATCAAATAAACGTCAAGCGATCGGATTGCCTGATTTTTTGATGGAACTCGTGGATCATTATGAATATTCTGACACATTACTTGATGAAAATTAATAACAGTCCATGCGTTATTTGAAACGCGTTTCTCTACACAGTAGCTTCATCAGTTACTAGTATTTACATCAAACTACCATTCATATAAAAGACATAAAATAGATTGATGTACCAGTAACTGATGAAGCTACTGTGAAGCTTCATCAGCTACATGGAGACAACAGCTGAAAACCCCGGAAACATCGTACAATTTCTTAAATTCTCGCTAGATTGGTACGCCACTAATTTGTTACAATATTATAAGTTTATTTCATTAATTCGGACTTCTGTTATTTAATATAATTCTGATGTGATTGGAAATCTATGAAAGAACAAATAAAATTGAAATGATTAGCTACAAATATCAATTATATTGAGCAAAAACACCGTGCGATGAAATGGAATAAATTAAAAAAAAGCAAAAAATGAAAAAGTGAATAATTACAAATAAAATTAAGAAAGTTAGAAATGGTTTCAAACCGAATAATATCACGACGTTTCCATAATTGTTAATATCCACAATCGTCTTCGGATGATGATTGTCCGGACTAATTACATTGTCAACCATTTTCAAACATTACAAGTTTTATCTTGTTTTGTTATTCGATTATTTCATGGTTGATGGCCATAATAACTCTTTGATGAGTTTGTTTCACTTCTAGATATATATTTACACCAAAATATTTTTTTGTGTAAGTACATTTGAGTTTTTCGTAAATAACGGTCATTTTAAAAATTCAAGGAATGACGAAAAATACAGTTACACTTCCAGGATTTTCCAAAAATGTGCAAATTTTACATTTCAAGTCTTCTTTTTAATATTGCAGGTAATGCACCAATTTGAATAATATTTCTATTATTTTTATCTGTTCTATTGCTCTTAGATTAATTGTACCAAAATGAAATACTTCCAAATATTTTGAATGTCAATAGTTTTGGTTGGTTTCCGGGTGTTGCCGTGGTCTTCTTTCTCTGGTTGCAATCTCCAAACTTTTGAGTCATCTTCAGTAGCGTGGTCGAAGTACTCTTCTTGCAGTTGAAACTTTTGGAGATTGTAACCCAAGAAGAACACGGCAAAACCCAGAAACCAACCTTAAAAGCCTACTCCTATACTTCCCAGTCACATTTCTACAGCCGAATTTTCATAATCAGGACATGACTGTATCAGTTTTGTTGCAGTTGTGCCGACCGAAATGAACTGATATTGTAGAATGAATATAAATCCAAACTGTACTCCGTATGTTCTTTGCTGTGAGGCTCTAATTCAAAAAAATTAGGATGACAGTGAAAAGTAGTGAGAATTTCAAGATCATTGTGTTGCTAAAATCAGATCACACTTGTGTTAATGATGATAACAACAAACGGAGCACTAATGCGTTTGCTATAGAGTGGTGTTGTATTTGTAGAAGATACTAGCACATATTACTGTGCTAGTTAGTGTATATAATGAAAGTAATGATACCTATTTAGAAGTTACATTGTTTCTAGTGCAAGACATATTCTGAATGGCACAAAAAGACATTCGCTGAATAGATTATTATTTTTTATCATTTTTATATGTTATTTTACTGATTACGTTGGATTGAACTATATTGAATAAAATTGCTGATCTCTCCACAAAATGCAGGCGTTTAATTAGAGCATTTCTTTGTATTTTCCCGTACTATAAGCTTCAATTACAATGCTTGAATTGGAAACGTAGAATTTACTCTTGCCGGCGAATGAGAGAAATATCATTTAATTTAATAGCAAGGAACAAACTGAAAAAGCTGTGAAAACAATTCTCTATTGCTGATATTTCGATTAATTTCAAATCACTAGCATATTGAGCGGGTAAAAAAAGGCAATGAAGTTCAGCGTTCTAAAATCTACTCAAAGAAGAAAATTTCAAATTAGTGTGACATAAATCTCTTCAAGTTTCTATCTATTCTTAATTTTTCATCAAGTGCAATGAACTTTTGAAAATATCAAATTTTTCGCCGTGTTATAAATTTCAGGTGTGAGTTGTGGATAATTTTGCCTATGTACTCAACATGGAAACATGATTAATGTATTTTTCAAATAGAGAAAAATGTATTCACTAAATAAATGCACAATGACGAATATACGAGTAAAAGCTATAGCAACAAAAAATACAATATGATAAATATTAAAAAATACAAAAAGTAATCAAAAACTTGAATGAACTCTTTTAAATTATTATTATTCAGAGATTATTTCATATACCTATCCAAATTTGGGTATATATTGAGATTAGGATACCTGTTTTGCATAATCAATGTTTATATGCTGATACATATTTGTTGGATACAATTTGAATGGGAAATTTTATTGAATTGGATGAAAAATCAATCAGCTTAGCTTAATTTTGTAAATCTCTTTTCAGAAGTTTAACAGATAGGTAGATAAAAAATAACTTGTAAGATTGATGACGTACATTTATTTTGTGGAAATTCATATTAAATATAGGATAGGCAAATTCGAGAATTGGATTGAGCATTGAATAAACGGGAAACAGTATTTTTCATTATATGCTGGCCAAGAATATATTTCTTCGGTTTTTCAAAGCATTTTCATTTGTACTCCCCTGTATTTGGAGTCAGTGACTTCAAGTCTAACATAAAATTATCCACAAGAGCTTGGTTCCATTGAAATTTTCATGACAGTATATAGGTACGAGAAATTGCAAGTTTCTTATATGTAGTTATATAAAATTTATGACTTCCTGGAATTGATTCAAGAAAATGAAAACTAGCTATACATGTACGAAATTGAGAAAAAATGTATTGATATTTTCACAAAAAAATGTTCTATTAGCTAAGTTTTTACATTTCGTTTTTTTTCATATTTGACAATTTTTAGATATTTGATATCCTTTATAGGTACAGAACATATTTGGGAAACCGTGGGTTTCTGATTTGAAATATAACCTTTTCACTCATAAACACTTGAGATTTGTTTCCCAATTATTCATTCAAAGCAGAAACAAAAGAAATCTCATTTATTGTTGACAATACAGATTAAACTTAATACATTCTCTCGATGGTGTATTAGTAGTTTCAAATCTATTATTTATGTATTCGACTAGAAGTGATAGGTATACCAGATCCGTACTTGTTTGTATATTTTTGATTTATAATTTCAAAAGAAGCAGATTATAACATCATTAGTATTTTTGAAGACATATGCATGACCCTCAATAAAAAATTAAAAAATATTAGTGAATTTTTCGCTTTTTTCTTTCGTTTTCATCAGTTCTCTTTTGTATTTTTATAAATTCCGTGATTATCCTTACGGTAATATAAACAAATAAAAATCAAACTCATTTATTGTGCATATTTCTTTCACAAAAGGTAGATTTCTAAAAAATGGTATTATTAAGATTTGTATTTTGAATTTCTGTTTCCTGTAAATTATTTTACTTTTAACTGTTTCGTTTTTACCTTGATTAAATATTTTGCTTAAATTATTTTCCAATTACTATTTTTCTTCCTATCAGAGAGGAATTTTTTATTGGATTTTCTATGAATCATATTGGAAATATTTTTGTTTTAATGGTAATTTTGGCAGGGGATTCATCGCTGAACTGAAAAATCGAACTAACTGAACTGGAAAAACCGAAAGTGTTTTCAGCTCAACACGTACATGAGGTCATTGTGCTAAGGTAATCGCGCATTACGTAATATCAGGATTCCCGAATATGATTTGATGAAAAAATAACATATGTAACAATTCAAATTCCATTACAAATTTAATAATTATATCAAGTGGATTGATGGATGGGTTTATACTCGTTTTTATTGTAACTGAAAAAAAAAGTATTAGAAACTATCAAACTAGAAATTTTTCATGAATTCAGAAAACTTAACTCGCATCCCTTTGTTTAGTATTTATGGGAGATTTTGAGAACTTTTTTATTTAAAACTACTCCGAATTCCCATACTATACCTATATACAGTTCAATTCTACAGCACATTTTCAATTATTTACACGAAAACTGCTTTATTAAGTCGAATATTCATGCAAGACTGTTGCTGGAATAATTTAAGGGTTTCTCTCTTATCGCGCGTTAAAGTCTCCCAATAAGGGTTTCGCGTCTAATCGTCCATCGGGGTCTCCGAACCTAAATCGAAACTAGATAAAAAACTGGACTTACCTTATTGATTTTCACAGTTCGAAAATATTAGCAGTCACAGTCCTCGCAAGGTCCTTTCACACAAAACACTGGCCGCCTGGACACTGCACTCGCTTCTTCACAGATCACTCGATAAACAATAATCCAGCACTTTCACCGATACTAATTTCGAAACGTCGCGATAAGCTTTTGTTTGTGTTATCACTTCGCACATCGGAGATCAAGTATAGGCTGGCCTGCATCAAAGACGGTACCAGTTTCATCTGGTGGTCGTTCCGTAAAGCTCGGGCAAGGAATGACTAAAGGAACACCTCCAAGTATTAGCGGTAGGGATCCGCGATTTCGTGTCTACCTGTTGAAGACATCGGTGTCGGATAGTGGTGGGGCCATTGGGAGGGGTGAATTATAGATATTTGAATTAGTGTCGTTTGAAATGTTGTAACTCGGAGTCATTGGTGTGAAGTTAGGGGTGGGGTTCGTATGCGTTTTGTGAGCGATTTTTATGCATCTCGAGTTCAGTCATCGAGAGCTGGTTGCACCGATTTGCGGAACTGTTATATTTTTTCAACTGTTGTTTTGCTTCGGTTCGGAAAACTGAGGTCACCAAACCCTGGATTCAACATTCGCTGTTTATGAATAATATTGAATTTTTTTCAATATTTTTTTACGAATGCTTTTTTTGGAAGCAAACCCATTTCATATACGAATTAATGTTCAACACTGTTGGAAATTTTTGTGAAATTACAAAACAAATGATCATTTGAATTAAACATCAGTCTATTGCCAATACGATTTAAGTAATTAATTAAAACATATTTGGAATCCTACGGAACAGAATCGTAATTTTACAATCATCATTGAGTACCCTAAACTTATTGTAACACTGGTCTACAGTGGTTTTGTTGCCCTGATATAAGATTGATTTTGGGTGTATTTATACTCACAATTCGTGAAATTATCAATGGTTTTTGTAAGATTTGCTCTCGTTTTCTTTTAAATATTTATTTTCATTTTACATTACAAAAATTCGAAAACAAGAAACAAAATAACA
>WOGJ01067737.1:1331-14527 GCA_015342185.1 Leptinotarsa juncta | reverse complement strand
CTCAATTCATTCTCCATAACACCGAGAAATGTTGGAATGTTAAAGTTAAAAGATTATCATCGTGATGATACTCTTGACATCTGAAGAAACTATTTTGTATATCTATGGTATTTTTACTGTGCCATAGTAAAGTGGTATCATCTACAAATAACATGAACTTATGAATTTGAATTCATATATTTTTTTTGCTGAAGATGATGAGACCAAGAATAGACTCCATAAACGCCAGTTAATTTCCATAAGTTGTTTTGCATGAACCCACCTTACATTAGACCAATGTTTCTATTACTATTTCAACCAATTCATTATTTATAAAAAAAATCTCAAAATTACTTAACATTTTTTATTTTTGACAAAACATTTTGTCGAATACAACTTGTTTAGTTGTTTGCCACTTTTCCAGCAGCAAAATGTATAAAGTTAGAATTACCACTTACAAAATTAGAAAGGTGAAATATTTTTCCTTTTGACATAGAATACATATTTTCTAAACAAAACCTATTATAAAAATACAGGGCAGTGAGACAACTGGGAAATTGAGTACAGTTTAACAAATTAATAAAAATGTCTGTAAATATACCTAAAGTCCATCAATATAGTCAAAATCTAAAATATCAACAAATTAAAATAGTACAATTCAATACAACCTCTAAAGAATATTTATCCATTAAATCAAATTAAAATTCCAAAGGGTAGGTCTAGATTCAATAAATTTCTGAAATTCATTGGTGTAATATATTAGAAATTATTCAGTTTTTCTGAGTCTGAAAAATTATGTAAAAACTATAAAAAATCTGTAGCTTGAAATTCTTTGCAAAAGTACGTATAAATTTCAAAACAGAGCCATTTAAAATAAGTATCTCCTACATGAGTCAGCTTCACATTTACAAATACTTCTGCCATTTTGTATGACTTGATTTTTATCAGGAGTATGAAGAAATCGGGACTTTTCAGGAGTTGTTGGCACCACCGGATCTATATTCATCATGTAGTCAAAAGTAATCTCTTCATATCTTTCAATTTCTCTCAAGGCAAAAAGTGCCAGTTTGGGCAAATTAGGATCTGAACAATTGATCCAAACTGCATACACTCCGAGATTTGGATCACAAGAATGATTAATGAAGTGTGAGACATTGCCAAATTTAGCCGCATCTACTGTATAGGGATTATCTTTGGAATTATAATCCAAATCAAACAAATATGTCCGTCCTTCCTCATCATATGTACGTCCTCTGATTTCAGCCTCCTCATGGGTTATAACTTCTCCTACGTATTCACAAACAAATTCTCCGCAGTGAATCTTTCTCATTGCCTTTACTCCCCAACCGCAACCATTGGCAGTTCTGAAAATACAAAGTGGCACTTTACGACCATTCTGTACTACCCTGTTTCTACAGTTCTCATCACATTTACATTTCTTGTTGCACTCATATACTGCTATTCCAGGATTCACGTTTATTCGACCGCGTGCTTTGAATGTGAAACCATTGTGGGGCTGCTTTCCACAACAATTTTTTATTTTTGGCCCGCACTCTTCACAATCACATCCTGAAGTAGGCTCGACAGGAATTTCAATGCCTTCTGTAGCAACATATTCATTTATGTAAGTAAAACCTTCAGGAGGACATTCCAAATCAACTTTATTTTCTATAGTAATTGCTGCTTCTTCTTTTGCCATAGTGTTGATCATTTCTTCCCAACTCTTCAACTTCTTAAGTTGTGTTTCCCTTTTTAATAGTAATTGATACATTAAAATTGCCTTTTTTCCATCCTCCAGTTTATGAATATGCCTCTCTTTTGGAGGTGTGGCCACCACTCTTAATAATTTTTCCTGAAGGTGAAGCTTATCAGGTATGTTGTCAAGATTATCAATTTTCAACATGTCTAAAAGATTCTGTTCAGACAGTTTGTTGGAAATATTCAACTTATCACAAAGTGCATCCAACACTTGCGATCCTAGAGATTCTGCTAAAAACTGTGTCAAAAGCAATGAACAATGAGTCAAATGCTCTAGTGGCTCCCAAGTATTATGAACCATGGAATATCCTTTCCATTTCACTAAAAACATCAACTGTTTAGTGCTAACATCAAATTCTTGGGCTAAAATTTTTTCAACAACAAACTCTTTTTTATACGTTGCATTTGCCTTATTAGGCCGTAACTTCCTGATTTTTGATGGTTCATATTTTCTTTTTATACCCTTTCGCTCTTCCTCAAAGTTTTCACAATCTTCCAGTGCTCTCTTCAAGCTCACTTTTTTCCCTTTCAGTTGTTTCGGCCATGTGATGATTGAACCATTTCCATCGAACTGGAGTTTTTCTACGACAAACAATTTCTGTTTAGATAAACTGTGTACATATGAGACAAAAAATATATCATTAAGAAGATACTTTCAGTTCGACGCAAAAGGTTCATCACAAGACTCAAAAACTACTGAAAGAGAAAATTTGTTAGTGAAAATGATAATGACCTTTGAAAAATAAACGGGACACAAAATATATACTAGGTAAATATTTGTTTTAAAGACTCATTTTTTGAAAAACTTTTCAAACTAGATTTACATATTTTTGTCTGCAGCTCATGAATCTGAAGTCAACTTGGCACTCCAGAAAATAAAAACAATTTCAGGAAGCCACTTTTGCTAATAAAAACTCATGAAATGACATTCTTCTACAGGATGGCACACTGTAGGCCAGTCCACCTAATTCAATTTTTTCACTGAATAAAGAACCTGTTTCACCATAATATCCCTACTTTGGAATCATGTTCTACATGAAATTCTCACTTCACTGGAGTTTTTATAAATAATTGTTGGCAATTTCAGGCCAAGAAATGAAAATTATGTTCAAATTTTAAAAACTTCACTTTCCAAAAAAATCATCAATTTTTAAAAAGGTTTCTTTCTTATTTATCAGCACGTCAATGGCACCTTCCAAGTAGAACACAAGGTGGCATTCCTTATATTTTCGATATCCACAAAAATTCATCAATGTGGCATTCATTAATGTTTGATTTCGTAACACTACCAACAAAACCAATGAAAAAGTGTCATTTACTACAAGGCATAAAAAATGGAAGGGATGACTAGAGAAAGATTCATGTGATTATGGAATTTTTACTATAGAAGTGAGTTTCTGAAATATCCATTCTTGAGATTTTCCACTTCAGACTTGTGATCAGCAGACAAAAACTCTCGAGCCTAATCCAAATTTTGCAAAAACCAGCAAGAACCATTAAAACGATTTTTTACAACATAATCAATTAGATAAGACAAACAACACACCTTCAAAGAAGTAGTTTAAAAAATCATCATCTTGTAAAGTACGACTTCCTAAAAGTATCTTAACTACAGAGAGGTAGATGGAGCAAGTCATGAAATCTGAAATACATTAATACATTGCTGTACTTGCTCCTCATTACTTTCTGGAAAAACATAATTATTTACTCACCCAGTTTGATGGTAATATTTCTTTCCAATTCATTCTTAAATCGGACTGTTTGAACTCCAGAAATGGCTTTGACTACTGTTGATTTTCCGTGAGCTACGTGTCCAATTGTACCAATATTAATAGTAGCTTGTCTACTAATCACTTCTGGGGATAAAGCCGTTAGTTTCGTTACGTCCTAAAAAGTGAAAATTATTCAATATGTATCCAACATTTTTTCAACCTTAGCAGATAGATGTCAAAAATGATGAATGTAAGGTTATGCATGGTAAGGAAGTTAAAAATAATCCAAAATAGTTATTGCAAAGTTTCCATTGATGTATTCAATATTTCCTCTTACCAGTTTCGACAAATCCTGTTTGTGCAAATTTGGTTGACCCGTAGTCACGCCAGCAACATCTGTAGACGCCATGTTTTGCACCTGAGAGTCTTGAGCTTGAGACAAAATCAGAAAGGCGGCAAACGGCAAAGCGAAACTGACAGTTAGACATTTGACTTGGCAGTTGAGTGTGTTGTTATCGTACTTCTTCTTATCGTTTCTTATAGTCTGCTTCTCTTCGGCGCAGTAGACCAGTCTCCTCTTATAGTCAATAGTCGCTTCGTCCGGGGACGTAGGCGTAATGTCTTACTTAACGCAAACTACGTCTTTATGTTGTTTATGCAAAAATGTTTATTCAATTAATAATAACAGTCTGTAATTGTTTGTGCTCACAGGTGGTTGATTTTTTATTAAGGGCTATCTGGGATTTTAACGGATATTATTAGGAATATTTGGGATATTACGAAAGTTAACCTTCTCGTTTTTCTTTATACCTGTACATGGTTGTTGATTCAATTCATGGCAGCTAATAGAAAAAATCAAATCTTCATGTATTCAAGAAACACATTAATATGAGATTTCCACTTGAGAGTTTACAAAACTGCGATACGTGTTTCGCTATACGATAGCATCTTCGGGCGTCACAATACTGTTTTTACAAATTCTGTGTCGTGCTTTCATAGTAATTTGATGCTTTAAAAATATTACTACCTGCCAAGTTTCTACATGATAAATTGATTATCTAAACACAAGTATTTACCTATCTAACAATAACTCATAAGACTGGAGAATGACGACTAACAATTTTTACCTGTGCCATCATTATACCAACTTTTAGATCCATCCTAGTTCAATAAAGGGAAACAATAATTCAAATCTTGTTTGAAATTGATTGACAATGTTTCATGATGAATTTTACTAGTTCGGTCTTTCATTGTCTAGTCTAATACATTAATACATGATACTAATATGATTTGAAATCTCTGAAAGAACAAATAAAATTAAAAAATAAAATGTAATAATAGTTATATTGAGCAATAAAAAGTAAGTAAAAGTTACATAATTTTCAGTATCATTCTTTTCTCTCTAGGTTTTCTTGGCCTATGCTTCCGTACGGCGCATTTAGCCAGCTCAATTCAGAGGAGTTACAGCTTTGTCTGATTCTTGGCTCTACTAGAGCCATCTATGCGAAGCCAAGCTTCGACATCGACTACTATTGTTTTCTCTTCAAGATAACTAGTTGAAAACTAGAGCCTAAACACAACCACATTACTTAATTAGGTTTGTTTACATGAGAAAGTTGAGTCCAGCAATGCATTTATGGTATATTAAGCAACGCGAGGAGAGCTGGTCATGATGACGCCATCTTATAGAGGCTGGGACCACTAAACAAAAGAAGAAGAGTAATATCTCTGTATAACCACAGAATACTTATTCTGTGGTGTAACTTCTTAAATGTCGTTATTTATGTGGTTAGAATCATTGTTTTCATATTCAAAATCTGTTTTCATAGATGGCTGGAAGTCCCGAAAAAAGTATACCATTAGAATGGAGCCATCCTTCGCAAGTAATGAAA
Organism: Leptinotarsa juncta; assembly: GCA_015342185.1. Classification (NCBI taxonomy): domain Eukaryota; kingdom Metazoa; phylum Arthropoda; class Insecta; order Coleoptera; family Chrysomelidae; genus Leptinotarsa; species Leptinotarsa juncta. The sequence continues at coordinate 9,186 of WOGJ01067737.1, read as the reverse complement.
TTACATAAGCTGAAGCAAAAGAAAAAGGCACTTCAAGCAAGAATTAAGGGCAATACTCTAAGCAAAACTAAATCTGAGAATACATCTTCCCCTTTCGAAGACATTTTCACTGCCAAGAAAAGAAAAAATCCTTTCATAAGAACGAGTGATTCAAAGAAAAGTAGAAATGAGTCAAATGTTTCTTTTGATGAATCTACAGATCAAACATTATTCAAACTCCTCCATCAAAGTGTTCCGGATCCACCCAAAGCTCCTATTACATCTTTTGATAATATTTTGAGCAAATTAGACACTAATGAAGTAGTTGAAGTTGTGAAGGCACAAGGGAAAAGTTGGTTGCCGATTGACTGGTCACTGACAAATAAAGTTAGACTGCTTTCTGCCAAGCCTTTTCCTTTCAACCAAAAACTGAAAATTAGTGAGGAAGCAAGTGGTGTGACTGCCTTCACAAGGTGCTTGGATAAAAATACTGAAACAACTTTGGACACTTCTCCGAATGCAAAGTTCCATCAGTGTTGTTTATACTGGCAACAGCCTTCCTTGCCATGGTTAACACTGTTTCCACGTTCTGCAGCAAAATCACAACTGACAGCTCCAATGGTGAATTCCACAATGAAAGATAGTTTACAACAGGCATGGTCTGATGGTTTACGTTCACTTTTCCAACTGATCAGAACAAGGCAGTGCCCATATTTTTATGCATGTGCCAATAACTTTACAGTTCTGTTTAGGGCAGGTGGTATTTGTGGGTTTACTGATGTCCATGCAGTTATTTCTCCTACAACTAGAGGTTTCCGTCATATGTTGAGGCAGGAGGACATAGAATTCACCATGCCGTTGAAGAAAAAAAGGATATCTGATCAAGGATATGAAACACTCGATTCAGTGAAAGAAGAATATGATGAAGAAATGGAAGAAGCCCCCGATGAGACGTGGTTGAAAAGTATGGGAATCAATGATGATGACATCAAACAAATCAATTATACCCAGGTAAATACATTATTGATTTGATTTTGTTGATATAGTGACTACGTAGTTGAATGCACACTAGAAATTTATTGGGAAATATTAAATTATTAAGTAGGATTTGGAATCATCAAAAGGAAAATTCTAAATAAATTTTCTCGAAAATTATTCTGTGAAACTGTTGAAGTCCTACTCATTATTTTTCCTGCAAATTTGTAGTAATCATATACCAAATCTAGGTAAAACTAAATAACAGCCCTCCTTCAATAACTCCTGTAGGAATCTGGTGCAGATTTGAACAATTAACAATTGTTATCAGGATTCTCTAATATCAAATATCAGATTTGGGACATAGCCATACATTTCTATTTCAATATTACCTACTTCAATTATACATTCTAGACTTTTTGATTCACCACAATCGTTGTTGCTCAAAACTTGATGGAAATCATGTTTTCTTCGAAAATATACATTTTTTGCCTGGTAAAATTTTACCTTGTATTCGGAAATATAGTCTGGTCTGCCTGTTATGAGTTTTTAATAAGCATGTCAATGACATAACAAAAGAGAACATCGACATAGCATATGGTTGTGAGATAATTAAAATGCAAATTTATTTTGATTCCCTGTGAAAATGTTCTTTCAAGATACCTTAATTTTTTTTCTAGGAGAAAATTATTCACAAAGCAGAATGTGAAGTGGACAATAGTGAACAGAGTTTGATTATGGTCGAAGGAGTGGAGGTGCACGCTTTGTACAATTTTCTCATAAACTGTAAAAGCGCCATAGCAACTACTGGACCACTCGCGGGAATACCTCCTACTCTTCTAGCCCCAGTGGCCTTCCATGGTGCCTCGTTAAATTCATTAAAGGTGCGCGAAAACAAAGTTCATCTAGATGAAGCTGATTATTACTCCATTGAACTATCTGGACCTATCTTACCAAGTACTATACACAACTTATTTGCTATCAACTGCCCGGACTCCAGTTTGACAGCAACTTTCAGTAATATCAAGAGTACAGAGTGTTTCAGTAAACTTCAAAATAGTGTTAGAAAATCTGACATTGTGAATAAAGGATCGATGGTATTTGGTAAAGAAAACCTTTCGGACTGTGGACTGTTGCCTAAAGTTTTGAAACACTTTTGCGCACCTGATCAAAACTATGTGACCAATGTTGAGTGTTTGAAGTATACAAGTGAAGATAAAACATATACTTGGTCCTAATACAGACCCAGTACGTCTCTTAACTATAATTTAATTTATTTATTTTTTTAAAATAGGTGAAACTATGACAAATAATTTGGAGGTTTTCAATTCTTGGAGTAGCTATTAACAAAGACCATAATCAAGTACATATTTTGTGTCCAAAATTGCATATTATTTACCTACATAGCAATATTATTAAATACATTTGTAATTTATCAAAAATATGAAACAAAAATTATGAAACAAATTCTCAATATGATACAGGTCCTCAAACATGATAGCGTCAACACTAGAAGGGATCATTGATTATTTATGTACAAATATTGATGCAGTTGAATATATGGTTGTAAATTCTGGTTTATCAGACCATGAAGCAATTTTGTGTAATTTATTCTTCGTGGGAAACGTCAACAAAAAGTGCTTACGACGAGGAAGACTTTTCAGTAAACACAACTATAATAAGTTTGCCCAACTTTGAAGAGTCTGACTGGAACAACGTCCTACATTTATAGAAGACTCCCTTAGTGCATTCCATAAATTAATTTCTGTGAATTTCAATTGTGCATTTCCCATTCGAATAAGTATTGAAATATATATAGAAAAATAATAAAAAATGCCATAAATATGTATTACTTGAACACTAGCTTAGCTACAGAGATTGCCGCCCTTTATTTGTGAAGCAAAAAATTCTGACTTATGTATTTTTATTTTGGAAACAATGTGTCTTATCTACAAAAAATATAAAAATCAAATATTGTTATGTTTCAATTCAAAACTAAATGCACACACTGAGTGGACATTTTCAATTAGGCAGACATTTGATGACATGCGAAACAGGAAAAATTCTTTTGCAACTAACCTAGTTCAGTTATACAGTTGATAATGGAATTTAGACACAAGAATGGAAAAGGAAATTTCATGTGTAATGAGGATGAGGAAACGACACGTGAATTTTTAGCAAAAAAACTTAATGTTTAAGTAAGAAAAATGACAAGACATGAAGGATAGGACCACAAGAGTTTATTAGTTGTGATACAAAATTAACTCCAATTGAATTTTGAAGAGAAATTGTAGATAGACATATATTGTGCTTAGCTGAAAATGGAAGATTGAACATCTGAAATGGATTAATGCTTTTTAGGTCGATTAGGGTGAGTGGTTCGTTCTAATCATTTATTCAACGTCAGTTGGAACCTAACTCTCGAACGATTGATGTTCACTGTGTATCGTATCATCCGTGTTGTTGAATTGCAAATTAACAGGCAAGACTTCCTTGATCCCTAAATTGCACAAGTTTAGACTCCTGAGAAGATTGTCGTTCATATAGGGTTGGTTAACGACAAACACATTTTCGTGCAGTTTCGTCCTATATGCACATGTTCAAACTAATACAGTAACGATAGTAACAAATAAAAGTAGTAAAAACATAGAAAGTTTTATTTCTCACTTTTCATGATGATCTCCTACCACATAGTAATGTTGAACCTTTAATCCGGGACTTCTTCATTTGTTATATATGTTTTATATTTCGTCTGTTGTTATGGAATGAGTTGTTAAAATCTGTCACATGAAAATTACTCTCGAACTTCATTCCCAAATTACAATAAGTAATGGCTACATCAATCAGTTTATTAAATAATTCAGAGCATATGACTTGAAGGCCAATATGATAAGTAAGGATGGCTTCATATCGATAACAAACTCTTGTAGGTTCAAACCCGTCTCATGCTGCAGCTTGACAAGTACCAGACAGGTAAATGGGAAATGTTAAAACAGAGCTTACAATTCGGGCATAAGAACACCAATATCCAGAAGAATCTTATTTTCATTTCATTTGACAATGGATGATAAAACAATAACTTGACATGAATAGAGGGTAAGTTTGCTACAAGAAGACAACAAAAATTTTCAGTTTGGGGTAATTCTGGAGAGTGATCTGCTGGAGATAATTTTACTTCCATGACAGCAAGCTTCTTATAGTTTTGTCAACAGCGTCACATGCTGTTGCAATGAACAAGTATGGTGATGAGTTGGAATGAATGTTGAGCCAACCACACTTTCAGGAGCCAGGAAATGATAAAATAGTTCTAGAAACGTCAAAATACGTTCAAAGTATCTTGCATCGTCAAAAACGTATAGTATAACATATCTGAACAGTTTAGATCGCCTGACAATATTTTGTGCAGAAATAAATTTTTAAAGTCCAATGTTTCTCCAGAGTGACAAGATTTAAAATAGTTAATATTCTAGTATATTCGTAAGGACCCCACACAAATCCCAATTTGTCTGTGTGTAAAAATTGATTCTGGGTGAAATTTTTCTTACACGTACAGATTAACAAGGAGACCATAGAGATGATGTATATTCTAGAATCGATCTAACATACTAATTATAGAATTCACAGTAATGAATTAAGGTAAGAGATCTATCAAAGGTAACAAGTCATTGAACCTCATCAATGTTCCTTATTAAATGATTATTCAAAAAGTAAGTAAACTCAATGACTACTTTATTTTTAGAGAGAACCATGCAATAAAATGTTTTCATATTCATAGCCATTCCATTGTTATTACACTAAACGAATCAACACCCATCTGAAGTTTTCTGCAGTCATCATAATTGTAGAGTTTAAGACTATCTACAAATGACATTTTATTACGTTATATGTCATTAGCATACAAATTGAATAATAATAGGCCCCAAGATGTGACCCCCGTGGTGCTTCTGATATAACCCTATTGTTCAAGCTTACAATTTATGTTCTATCAAGTAGAGCTAGATATAATTTTTCTCGGTTATATCTTCGAAATCTACCATTCTCGTCCTTCTCCTTCGGCAGATGTTTCGTAACGAACTTCAGAAACTAGAAACGTTAAAATGAGATGTAGTTCAGGGAAGTAATATGGGTCAGTTAATTTTTATAGATCCAAATGAGTATAGATACAAAACCAATTCGTGGTATTGTTAACAGTATCCTAGTTTCATAGCAAAACTTCATTGTATATATTGTCTTTGAGAATTTCTCTGCTTTCTCATTGATCACTTTAGGCAATAAAATTGTTCTCAAAACAGAACACTACTGTTTTCTAATTTCCTTCTTGTTTACTACAAATTTCGGTACTTTTTTATATTTTATTAGGAATTCGTGAAAATATCCGCTAATTGAAGAATCTCGCAAATATGTATATATCTACCATTTCATTTCGTTAATCATATTTAAAACAATCGATATCTCTACTTTGAAGCTTCCTGTAAAATAATAAATTTTCAATTTCTGAAATCCTTTGATGACGGTTTCTCCAACAGTTCTACAAATTATTTCTAACTCATAGAAAACAGTTTCCTTCAATGGAGATGTCTTTGTTGGATATCGTGGGAGGGCTCATGATGCCAGAATTTTGAGAAATAGGCAACTCTCATGTGAAAGCTGACAGAATCAAATTAATGTGTCCTTTTGTAAGTACTTGCATAAATATAAAATGACATTTTTGATGATCGCATCCATAACGCAAATTAGAAATACCTTCAAAGACTAAGTAACAGAAAATATATAGCTACTGTTTAAATCTGTTTTTCCGTTAATCAACTGTCGCCCCCATATGAACGACAACCCTCAGAAGTTGAGAAACTTGTGGAACTAAGAACTAACTAGGTCTTATCTTTTAACGTGTGATTCCAAACATTGTTAGTAACCTTTGAATATTAAAACAATATATCTCTGGTCTTGATTTTTTTCAGGTACCTATTAAGATAATGTTAAAAAATGTATCATATAAAAATGAAATCTGAAATTTTGCATTTCTTATACACATTCTATAATTACCAATAACATTTATAAATTATCATTCAAAATTTTTAGAACACTCTACTTTGGTTTCTGTTAGATGCTAAAATTTCAAGATACTCTATAAGAATTTCGTTGTTTTCCCTTGCTTCTAATTTTTTCTGGCTATTTCTAGTGGTACTTAATTCCTTTTCATTACATGTGGAACTTTACGAGAAATTTTCTTTTCAAGTTGTTTTTTAAACAGTATCTAATTGTGTAGATGCAGTCTTGAACAAGGATACTGAACAAGATTCTGTGTCTAGGAAAGTAAATTTTATCTCACTTTCACTTTAGTTGGTGCTTTGAAAAAAAGTACCACTTTTACGTGAATTTCATTCTTTTTATAATTTAGAAACTTTTCGTAAATTGCCATCGAGACCACAAAACGTTATTTCTCTGTAATGTAACCACAAACAATTGTCTACTCGCACAATTCAAATTTATGTGTTGGTTTCTATCAAATTATCCTATATTCTCAAATTAGAGTTGTTCTAGAACTAGCAGAAAGTGATTCTGGTATTCAATACCACAGAGCACGAGTTCTGTGCAATCCGCGAATTAAATCTGAATAAACCTATAATATACATTTAATATGTGTTTTAAGGAATTGGATGAACCTCTGGGAAGTTTTTCAGATGAAATACAAAGGTAAAAAATCACCATTGTCAAAGCGTTAATTACAAATACATACATTTTCAGATTTATTTAGAGACTATGAGTATAATTTTTTTGCTAGTTTTGAACCTTTTTATAGACACATTCTCTTACACATAGTTACCATACTGGCTCACTGAACAGTACCTTTTGGATTTGCTAGTCATGTTCCTCACATTTCTGAAAAAGAATATTACAATATTGAATATTTGGGCTAGGCCACGGAATGCTAGTTTCTTATAATAAATGTTGGACGTTTGATGTCCTTCATTCTGGGGCCTACAGGGATCATAATATCAATGAAAAATAAAAGTTTTTCAAAATTGTATATTTCTACATATTTATCATGTGTGATATACAAAGAGGATGATTTCATAAGTCAAAATAATGATTGAATATAGTCCTAACAAATACATTTGTTGTAAATTGAATAAAAATAATGAAATTATAATAGGAACAGTCTTACATCAGTTTAATTTCCTACCACTTTCTTGCAATACTGAAATTCTTTCCAGCAATGGTGGATGGGAATGATGCCAAGCTGAATACATATCATCATTGATTGGAAAACCTAAGTTATCCTTATTCAACTGCAGCAGAGCTCTTTCCAGGGGTTTTGCTTTTCCTAAATTCACAGCAAAATCGTCAGCTTCAAATTCAAACTTTCGGGACAAACAAATCATAAGAAAAGCGAGTAAAGTGTTATAAGGCATCATAACATATTGCAGCACCACAAAAAGACCTACTAACACAGGTTGAACGGTATAGAAACCTAGAGCTCTGTATAGTGGAGGATATTTAAACATTACAGAGAATCCTGCAAATAGTAAGAATAAATTCACTTGCATCACTATGAGATTTTTGATTATATGATTATGACTCCAATGTCCTAATTCATGAGACAAAACTGCTAAGATTTCGTCATTTTGACATCCGCTACCATCATCTTTTGCCAAGAGTGTGTCGAACAGGACAATGCGTTTTGACTTGAATAGCCCATAGAAGTAAGCATTACTATGAGAAGATCGTTTTGATCCTTCTACTACATACAACTGTGTTAGAGGAAATTTTAGCTGGGAAGCTAAATTTTCAATTTCAGTACGTAGTTCTCCTTCTGGTAATGGTGTATACTTATCAAACAGTGGGGCAATAACAGCAGGATATATCGTCAATAGTATCATAGATATAATGCATACCACTA
>WOGJ01067702.1:0-18689 GCA_015342185.1 Leptinotarsa juncta | reverse complement strand
GGTAGTGTGTATATTTATACTTGAAACAGTGTGTCTCATTTATAAACATAAACAAAATTTCAGTACAGATAGTAGATATGCCACCCGCCAAAGTAACCGTATCAAACTACCTTTACCATATTCCACTCTAGTTGAGGACTCCATTATATATAACGGCTGCAAGATGTACAACCACTTTCCAAATTATATCAAAAATATATAGTCCAACACTGGCTTCAGAAAAGCTGTAAAAATAGTTCTTTTCGATAGAACCTATTATAGTTTGGAAGAATATTATGCGGATATAATAGACTAATAATAAATATACCAAAACTTTAAATTTTGATATCATATACCTACTATTGCTTGTTATACTTTTAATTTTAAACGAGTGACCACATATACTAAGTAAATAATTATCTAAATGTTATTCATATAATTTAATTTAATTTATTTCATTTATACAGGCTTTATCAACAGGATGTTATTCTTTGATAATAAAGCATATTTTGATTGATTGATTTTTCTCCTATATAATTGCTTTTTTCTTTCTTCGGAAGTTCTTTCTTCATATTTTTGTGCAAAGACAAGGAAGTAGAAAACTTTATTTTCTCGTGCCATTCTGATTCTCGGTAACTATGAAAAAGTATCACCGTTTTGCCTACAAACGGTTGAACTTTCTGAAGAATTCCAAATATCACAGAAAAAGAAGTAAAAATTTTCATTGTTCAATTTTCAATTGTTGCATGTATTTAATTTTATTGTAATTTCATTTCAGAGTTTTTTTGCTCAATATAATTGTTATTTTCAGCTATTCATTTTAACTTTATTGATTCTTTCGGGGATTTCAAATAGTTTTATATCACGAATTGAAGGGGTTATATTTTTTAGGAGTGGTTAATTTTTGGGAAAGAAAGTTTTTGGCTTTCTACTACTCCATCTTGACCCATTTTTTTTTTGTATCAAGATGGAGTAGTAGAAAGCCAAAAACTTTTTTTATATCATATTAGACAATGGAAGTCTGAACTAATGAAATTCAATATTTTTATTCGATGTTCAGGTTTCTGAACCTTGATTATATGAGAACTGTTTATGTCAAAATACTTTCATTAAATGAGTATAAAAATCAGGTCTTATTCGAAACGTTCAAAGAAGCCCCAGTTGTAAAATTAAATTACATGAAAACCACAGAGAGCTCTCAATTAATTTTTTACCTATTAAATTGAATTCTCATTTCTCACGATAGTCTTTCTTAATGACCATATAATGGACAGCTGAAGATCGAAGCGAGTTTTTATAGGCTTATCCTCTTCTATCAAAAAACACTCCAAATGGCAATTTTCATCAGTTACTACTAACTTAATCATTTAGAATCTTTGTCATTAGACTTATTTTGTAGAAAATGAATACTTACCTCATTATTTGTGGGAAAACTAAACTCATTGTATTACCACATCTCTCGTATTGAGTGACATCTTAATTTGTCTATGCAACAGATAGTTGAACAATAAACAATGCTTACGATGCTTACAAAACCAAAAGTTCAAAAAACAAAGCGAAAAAAAAAGGAATAAGTTGAAGGCTGATTACCTACTATAATTGGATATTGGATACTATAATTTGGAGTTTTTTCCCAACACCAAACCGATATTTCAACACCCCAACAAGTGTTTCGATCACCAAGTGATCATCTTCAAGAGGAAGATGATCAGTGTTTGATCTTCCTCTTGAAGATGATCACTTACTGATCGAAACACGTGTCGAGGTGGTAAAATAACTGTTTGGTGTTGGGAAAATATTCCAGTAATATTCATTAGGTACTACACCAAAGGTTCGGAACAGGGCATCACAAGTAAGACAAGATATTTAAGTTGAATGCCGTATGCATACTTTTTGTACTAGACAAATATTATTCTAGGTCACAAGTTAAATTTCGTGTTCACACATATAAAACAAAATATGAGCGGAAGCTCAATGGGCTTCAAATGACGTGTAGAAAAATTTGTGTTCAGAGTTATTTTCGGGTTTTCTGTACGTGATCTGGAGGTTTTTAGGCCTGACGTTTCGTCTACTACGGTGGTAAAAATATCAAAAACGATGAGGTAACGGTCGAAGTGCTGGAGTTGTTCTAATGCAAAAACTATAATGCTGTAATTTGTCTCAAATTTTATTCTACCATATAGGTGGGTGTGGCTCCTTTTCTCACAATCGGATTGAATAGCTTCGTTTGTGTGCAATTAGGTGATAGGTAGTCAGATATTAAAGCTACTTTTTCTCATGATTCATACGTAGAAACTCATAAACTTTCGTCCAAAAAAAAGAATTATATCTTTGCAAATTTCGATTTGTGGAGAACTAACACTAAGAATTTTCCTGCGCAGTAAAATTATCTGATAAAATATACATTCCTTTTTTTTAAACATAAACGCGCTCCCAAAACTTACTCATATAATATAAAATTTTGAAAGTGCGAAGTTTTTGAAGAGTATTACTTCCTTTCTTCTTTGCAGGAAACAAAGAAACTGAACTACTTTCTTACAGTCTCTCTACCCGATTTGAAATATATAACAGATAAAATTTACTGGAAAAATTAGAATGCATATAGATGGTTCTCAAAGTTTGGGTACGGGTTACATGGAAAATTCATCAAAATTGAAATGAAATAAGTTTTTTACCAAAAATAATGAGAATATTCGTAAATAACGCCTTGATATTTCATCAAGCATATTTTCACTAAAAAAACATGTCTGGGTTCAAAACTGATTGAACCTGTTGTGTTCTTTGAGAAAAATGTTTTGTGAAGAAGTCGGAGTTTCTCTTTGTTTTTTGGGTTAATAACCTTTTACAATCTGAAAAATGAATCTACATCAAAAGAGTTATGCCCTGAATAGTTCTCTAAATACCTATAAATAATTTTACATCCGGTACCTATGTGAAGGTTTCATTTCACAACACTAAACTTTTTGTAATTTCACCAAATTCTTTGTAATTTTCCGAAACAAAGTTGAACTGACTTGGTTAGTATCTTGAACTTGCTTTACAAAAATTCATACTTTGTGAAATGAAGTTTTTGGCCTTCTACTTCTCCATCTTGATACAAATGTGGGTTTTTTTTCAATTTGTGTCTGGTAAATACTTCTTTGCATGATCTATACATCTTTGTATAGAGTTAATTTTTTGAAATTTATAGCATCCTCCCTTCCTTTGGAAGATTCACACATTTTTTCTATCAAGTTGAATAAGTGGAAGGCCAAAAACTTTCTTTCCCAAAAATTAATCTTTCCTACAATATACCCTTACAATTTATACATACTTTTTAATGTAATAATACAATACAAACATACAGTAGAAGTTTAATAGAAATTCAAAAATGCTTTGTACTTTTTTTGAATAGGGTTGGAATAAATTGTGTAGTGAATTTACAGAGCGTTATTTTATAATAAAAAAATGTTGTGTTAATTCTTCCAACTCTTCTTTTGTAAAATAACTATAGAAATTTCAAACAGTGTGATAAGAATAATATTTCTACTACTGAATATGAAATTGGGATTGCTTTGAAGGTATTTAGCGAATTGGGCACAGGGCCAATATTTTTCTCTATAAGCCTTCTTAAATCCATCACAAATATGCATGCTTCTTCGAGGTTCTACTGATTGATATTTTCCGAAGGAAAGAAATATGTTCAATAATATCCTTTGGAAGACTTTTTTTGTTGAGGAATCCAGAAGTTGGCAGAAAGAAATATGTTTGGTAATATATTGAATATATTATAGATTTTTTCAGAAATTTTAAATTTAGATTCAAAGGAAATAACTTCTACAGTCCTTCCATGGAGTATGAAAAATTGATATAGAATTTTAACTTTCGCCAACCACTCCATAGCCATTCTCAAGTTTCCAAATGATTTTTGAAGTCGATGGAAGATATCTTGAGTTATATATGATTTCTCTTTTTATTTAAAAATGATCGATTTCGAAAAATCATTGCATTTCATATAATTCATAATATTCCAGAAATCTAAATAAAACAACAAAAATTGAACTTCACGATTACTTAATAATTTCATAAGGTTTTTCTTTACAAAAAGTGAATTACTCCAGAAAAATTATTATTTTTCATGAAAAATGGTGATTATCATAGTAAGCTATGAGCAAGGTCAACGCCAATTTGATCCGCTGCTGAACTTCTATATAATCTAGCTATTCCTTTATTTGCCTTTCCCCATTTCTCGGATAATTTTCGAGCAAACATACCTATCAAATAATCTGAATGTTTTCCGAATCTCTGAAATTCAGCCCTTCAAACATCTCGCTTTCGACTTCTGTCACTATTTCCAGTATTCCAATGGTAACAACCTATAGTTACATGATAGGAAAGTTCACACCAGCAGACATTCATCAATACAATTTTCCTCATCTAACGGAAAACCCAAGACTTGTTGCCATTTCTCAAAATGCATTCACTCTCATCGAAAACCCGGAACCGTCACAAACACCACACATTTCCTCGCTACCAGCTCATCATAACCAACCCTTCTGATCCTCGATCGCTCATGCTCGCGGTGATTCATTAAGTCCAGCTACCGGAATTCAGTAGAAACACACCGCTCAGCTGAGCATCAAATCTTAAACAATTCACAAATTATCAATTTGAATTTGTGAGTCACGCCCCTTTCCCCTCCGAAACTCCACCCCAAACCTGCGCCGGCAAACATCTAACACGCCGTGTATTCTGCCGACATCGGCATACCCCCTCTACAGCGCCTTCCTCGCTCTGACTCGCAGTAGTCAGCGCTCCGTCTCTGTCTGCATCTCTCCTACGCCCCGCGCGTAACGTTTGTCAGTATCGCATCTCGTATACTAAACCCAATCAACGTGTGGTATTGGCCAGTTGCGGCGCCGCTACGTTTTGACGCGAATGTCATTCACTATCATACAAGTCCCCACGTGAAACGGTCCACCGGACAAACCCGTTTAGTCAGTCGCGATGTTATTCTATGGTACCTGAGTCGGGATCATAAACTTCTGATGACAGTTTTATTTCTTCGAGCACGCGCCAGCGTTTAGTGTTGTGTTTATTGGTCTATAAAGTGCCCAGAGATATTTATGACTGTAGCTCTGACCGCGGAACCGCGCTATGTAATTTATTGTTGAACGTTTTCTGATTACCAAAACTGAAATGAGTTCGTACCAGTTCGTAAACTCCTTGGCGCAGTGCTATGGGCAGCAAGGGCGGCCAGGGGGCGACCAGCCTCACCAGGCTGCAAGTCCTGGAGGAGATTACTACAATCCCAACGCTGCTGCCTCTGGTTATCCACCGACTTGCTACTCACCGCCCCAAGTAGGCCCACAGTACCCTCCACATCCTTATGCAGCACCTGCTCCAGGGCATAGTTTGCAGCCCATGGGGGACTATACCCAGCTCCAGCCCCAGCGAATTGCTACCAACCCCTCTCACATGCACCACGCTAGCCCAGGTGGTCAAAGCCCCGGAATGCTCAATGCCACAGCGAGTTGCAAGTATGCTGATTCAACCTCGTCTACTGGAGTAGCCTCTCCTCAAGACCTGAGCACTAATGGTCCTCCTACAAGGGCTACTCCCCCGCTACCCAGTGCCCAAGCCAGCAATAATGCTAACGCGACGATTACGTCTAAGAGCTCCGGACTAACCTCTCCCTTGTCTGTGAGTACTTCACCCTCTGGAAAACAAGTCTCGGGCTCCACAGCTTCACAGAACTTGTCTTCTCCAGCTTCAAGCACCAGCTCTACATCCAGCAACGAGAAACCCGGGGGTAACAACAACAACTCCAAAAGCGGGTCTTCGTCGAATCCTCCCCAGATCTACCCCTGGATGAAAAGGGTGCACCTGGGCCAAAGTAAGTACTTACTGACTTATTAATGCGACTGTTTAATTTATAATGCGAATGACATTGGCCATTTGTTGAAGACAAATCACTAGGTAAAGGTTACTGCTGGAAATGTTATTATAAAACCATTAATCAAAGTAATTGATACTTCGCTAGACGGTAATTGATACGTGCCTTGTTTTTCGTGCTATCGACTTGTAATTAAGTTTTTTGTGAAGGGATTGAAACGGAATATTTTAGCGCTATCGCTGTTTTATTCATGCTTAATGGAATTCTGTGGTTTTATTTGGTCTTTAGGGAGGACTGATATTTTTTTGTTTCCATTGATTATTTTTATTAAATACCTGAAAAAGAATAAGAATAGAAGATACTCAGCTTGTGACGACTTTTAATGACTTGAAACAACGACAGCGGATTCTACTATTCGTCCAGTATTTCTGAAAATGTTTTTTTTTCTTCAAGGTTAACCTGAATTAATGTATTCGAATTTCCATGATTTCCATCTGTTTTATGGATAATTCGAAACACAAAACTTGTATTGTTGTAGAAAGATATAAAAATCGAGTGAAAATCTCATTTATTGCACGTATTCAATTTGAATAAAAAGCACGATATCAATTTTTTGTTTGAGATGATAACAATTAATTTATATTTAAAATAAAAAGTCTAAGAAGAATAAAAAAAATCTGTGATATGATCACCAATAAATAACTTCAACTGGAACTTGATCGAATGAAAAGTTGTATGAATCCTTAAGAAACAATAATAGAAGTTTCTTCATATTAAAAAACAAATAACAGAAGTTGAATATGCATTGGTTCAACTCGTAGGTAGGTATATTTATTTGAAATCGTTTTACAAATTTTTACAAATATACAGTATTAGGTACTTAGATGAAATGAAATTATACTGAAACGAAAAAAAGTTTTATACTATTCAACTAGCATTTTTTATTAATTTAAAAAAAATTCTTCTATTGTTGAAGAAAACCGAAATGAAATGATCACTTCACTGAATCAAGCATATTGAAAGTTTCATTATTTATTTTCTTCTATTTTTCTAAAGTAGTCGACTGGTATACAGGGTTTATTATCAATAGTATTCTTGCTTATTTAATTCATTCATAATTCATAACATCAACAAAATGTTTAGCTAATTTGTTCGCGAATGAAAATATTTCTAGAGTTTATGGAAACTGAAATAGTAAATGAAATATAAAGCAACTTTTATAATCGTTTATGTACTTCAACAAGTGTTGATCATCAAAAAAACAAGATGTTTAGAACTGAGATTTATGAAATGAGGTCTGCTACAAAGGTGTATTAGTCAATCTGAACGATATATTGAACTCCTTTGAACATACAGAGGAGTCTAGTACCCCTCTATATACGTTGCATGACGGTGATTAAAAATAATTTACCTTCCAAACTACTGTTTCAGATTGTATATGACAATAGATTTTTGCATATTTCAATATCAATTATTTTATTGATTGATATGCACCATTTCTATAGTTATTTTTGATGCATTTATTTCTTTATCTGAAATGTGTAGGCTTTTAGAAATTATTCTATGATCCTCTCAAAGATTTATAAACATGTTCAGTCAGCTAATGCTCCAGAATTAACATTTCGTCTGCAGTCACTCTTGTGGGAAGTAATACTAAGAGAACTACATGTTTGCTTTCTACGTGTTTCAGAACAAGTCATACAAGAAATTGTGTGTAATGAATTTTGTTTATTCAAAATTGGAGTTTTGAGCTAACTGTATAATTTAGATGTGAAGATGACATGTCCTCGTAACACATCAGTTGATTGATTGATTGATAATGATTAATTTTTGGGGTATATGGAAACGGTTAATATATAAATGAAGGTATGAAGTTATTATGTTCAATTTGTTCAGTATTTCGAAAGATTTTTTTCACACGTATAACAATGTTTTTGGAATACATAGGTCTATGGGTGTTAATTGAATAAGTAACTCATTGATTTATTTAAGTCATTAGATCGATATTGCAGAAAATACTAATAAAAATTTGAATTGATTCTTATTCTCACAAATATTTCATGAAATATCTAGTCTCTGAAGAAATTGGAAACCTAATGACAAAAATTATAACCCATATTTCTTTATAGTGCAATTGAGAATATTACTTACTGCTTCATTGAAAAAATGTACGTATAAGGATATATTCCACTACAAGTTCAATCAGGTTGTCTTTAGGAAAAAATAAGCAGATGAATACTATATATATTTTTTCTACTATTCTCTTTATTTTATTTATTATTACTATTTCATTGAATCACACTTTTGAAGTAAGAAATTTATTGTTATAAAATGAGCTTCGGTGACTTAATACCACTATTATATATGTGACTACCCATGTAATTTTCAACAAGTTTATTGTGTTTTCTTTCAAATGCAAATAATTCAATCTTCCATGCATCCATTTAGTAGTAACAAATGCTTCCAATTACGTCGTGATATCTTCAACAATTGAAAACAATTCATAAATCACGCACAGTTTGTTTTGAGTGTACAGCTATAATAATTATCATAAGTCTGCAGATCCGACGTAAATCAAATGTACGTGTCATTAGGTTATAGGGCTGGTAGACTCGGTAGTACATAATAAATCAGGCGGTACATTCGACCTTTAGGGCCTTACATCAAAGCGACCACCACTTCACTCCGATTTTAGTTTAAATATTAACGAAGGAGCATTGAATGAGTCACGTGGTTTTTCTCATCGGAATGTGTGTTAATTTTTAGAAAATAATAAAAACAAAATATGAACATTTTGTCGTCTACATAGAGGACCATAATTTGAACATATAAATTTGTTCATGGGTACATTTATCATATTATAACACATAATTAAACTTGATTCCTTGAAAAAAAATGTACTCTTACTCTTGTGAACAAAGTTGTTATTATTATTATTTATTATAACAACAATAGTTGAATCTGTAACGGATGTTTCCCTATATGCTATATTAGTTTTTTCTAATTTTCATATAACCAGAAAAATATATTCCTATTTTATAGTACCCATTAATAAATCACTTTGTGAATAGTTATTAAATGAATAAATTGCTCTTGTTATCATGTTTGCATCGTATTTGACAGGTAGGTAGTATGTCTTTCACATCAAGGTGGCGCCATCAGAGTACTAAGCTCCGCAAGAGTTCCCCAGGGCTCCAACCTAGCCCTACTTTTGTTTCTCTTACTAATAAGTGATCTTATTGCTTTTCGTAGATGTACAAGTTTGATGTATTAAAATTGTAAGTTAACTAGTATTAGAAATATGAAACTTCGAAATTTGAACTTGTGACAATTAGTACTTAGTTGGTATGCAGGAAAAGAGAGGATTATGCAACTTTTCTGTCAATAAGGGATTCTTAGCCAAACGTCGAATGGAGAAGCCACACTCTTTGATGCTCCATAATTTATTTGAAATTAATTGTGATATTTATAGAAGATATTTTCTGAAATAAGGTCTAGATATCAATAATTATATAATAGATATCCAGATAAATATTAATAAATATAGCTAAATATTGCACTTTCACTCACATAGACCTTGTTGAATCCAAGGAACTTGAGATTTACAGTAAAAAACAATTTTTTTTTCAATATCCTTGCTTTTGGAACCCTTTACTGCAGCTTAGTTAGGTTCAAACTCTCCTGTATATCGCCACTATGATGTATGTATAAAAGGGTAAACATATTAGAACGCTGGAAAGCATACAATGAAAATGTATGCCGACTTTAGTAGATTTTCTTCATTTTTGTGTAAAGCCACTTGAGGTGTAGATTGAAATTACTTATTGCCTCGATTATCTCATCATTTCCATATTTCCATATGTCACACATGGAATTCAATTTATGAAAACCTTTACAGATTCTGCTATATTTCAAATTACCAGAAATTTGTTTCATTATTCAACATTGTTAGACCTTTCAAAAAATTGTTTTTTCTCTACAAGTAGGCCTCCACAATTTTTCGTTAAAAAAATATGCAACATGTGATTTGTGACTAAATTATAGGAGTTTGAGATGAAGGAATGAAATCGTGTTTCTTTTAAAAGTTCAACATATCAATGCATTGGAATTAAAAAAAAACTAATATATAGGGTACTTAGTATGAACGTGCCGCATCACATTTGTTTTTTTTTTCAAATAGAAGGACTTATATTGTTTTCCATATTCGGATTCTGTCAGTAAAGTACAAAAATCTAACTATGAATCTGTTCAACCGTTCCCATTTTCAATAAAAACTCATTATGTAGATATTTTAAGAACATATTTTTCTCATTATCGAATGTACTTCTCTTTTACGTCCGCTTTATATATGTCTGAATCCTGGAAATATAATATTTCGTGTTTACATTACTTATAGACGCTAATTTCTCTTGTATTTTATCTCTTTATCAACCGTAGTCTCACTGATCACCAATCCCAGAATTCACTTCTTGTGCAACTAGTACGTACACTCCTTTACTGGTCAGACGTAGAAAAATTGCATGAGTGATGATATTGCAACATTGCAATGTACTCAGGCTACCTGACGATCAGTATTTGAAGAACAATTCAGTGAAAAAATTGCCGAGAATGGTGAAATGGATAGCTGAATAGACTGGTTATATGTTGTTTTATAATCATTGCCTATCATTTCAGTAGAAATAAACACTATCTAAAAAGGATTATATTTTAGTTGCGTTTCAAATATATGTCAAGTACTCCATACAGAAAATGTAATGCATATGATACATTCCTAGTCCTATAATTCTTTGGATAAACCTTGATTGGGATTGAATTGATTTGCCCATTTAACGAACACACGTCAGTTTCTGTGATCTTTTACCTTCAGTTCCTGGGCCCAAGTCACGCAAAATTCTCCAAGTTGTGGTCTGCTGAAGATCGAGTTATTGTGACAGACATTAAATCGAATGCTTCGGATTCTCCTGTACACTCTCACAGACAGCGGTGATGTTTTAGGCAGATCTGGAGTCTCGTCGACCTAGATAGGTGTTGATCGATGGTTTACTGAACAAGTGGACTCAAATTTATCCACCACATTGCAAGTAGTCCTCTGGGTTGTATGAGTTGTCGATGATGCGCAAAGTATATTTGAAATATGCCTTATAACTTTGCTAATATAAGTACTATCCGGTTGGACCAAAGGGCCTCAAGTTAATCGAAAAAAAATATGATTTCAGTTCACAGAATCTTCCAGTTGCATTTTCAGTGTGGTGTCTACATTACAGCCGACATTCTCCAACATCAAATAGTTTTGTCTAAATGCTGGAATCCTGATTGCTTGTCTCTTTGATTTTAAGCCAAAAGTAAACGGCAGTTTATTTTTTTTTGTTAAATTTTTCATTAACAACTAACATGAATAATTAATTTGCTAGTTTTGCCTGAACAATATATACTGAACTTAAGTTTACTCGGGTAACTCGGTTGGAAAAAGTATGTCCAGGGTTCGACCAGTAAGTCACGTCAGGTGGTATTAAAAAATGTTATTCTTGATAACTATGTACAAATTAATAACGAAGATCATATGTACAATAATTTGTCAAATATATTTACAGGTATTGTCTCGGTTTTTGTAGTAGGTATTCTTGAAAGAAACGGCAGAGTCGGATTTAACATATCTCAGATTGATGGTCGACTTGACGTAGATTTATCGGTCTCTGCTTAGATAGCCAGGCCAGCCACAACAGGCGGTTCTGCTTCACCTCCATGGGCACTGAGCTCAGCATGCTTCAAAGTTGGCTGTAAACGGCAATTGCCAAACCAGAAGGTTGCCGGTTCAGTTGAAGACCATTTGGTGATAGAGCCACTAGGAAATGCTTCCACCGAGCTCTGCATGCTGAAGACGACATGCAACGGTATAAATCTACCCTTCGAGAGCACCTCCAACTCTGCTGCCTTCTGTAACAGTTGGTGTTCCTGATGTCAGGCTTAGCTTACTTAAGATACAAGTCCGGTTGTCACTGTCGAGTGATATCGAATCTCTGCTTATCCTGGAATGGCGAGTCTTTTAGTGACCCCATCGGTGGCCAATATCTAAACTATCAATGCGATATGGGAACGGAGGGACTCATTCGTAACTCAGTACTCGTTTGGCTTATTAACGAGAGAATTTTATTCGCTGTTTCGCCCATTCATCATTCATCCATATAATGAAAGAACTCATTTAAAAACTCAATTAAATATTTATTGTATCGAAACTGGAAAAATACTTCAGGAATAAACTCACACTAAAATGTTGAATAAAAATACAATGAATCACCAAACACTTACAGTATACCGCTCCCCAGCAGGATCGAAGAAAAGGAGATGTGCTGCATTGCTGTAACCTTTTCTGAAGATCAATAGATACTGAATGAATTTCTCAATACTCTCTGACGATGATCTTAACTTCCCTCGAAATTTATGAAGATTTAAATGCTGACATTGCAACTTTGATCCGGTCACTGTACTAAGGTAAAATGCTCAGTATGCAATCTGTGCAAAGTTTGCGTATTTGGAGATTGTTTTATATTTTTATATCCTGTGATCGTATCCATTTTGATGTCTATGAACTTGGAATATTAAAAGATGGAATTCTGAGTACTCGTGTTTTTATTTGTGACTATTGAAATTGAGGTTGGAATATCTTTCAATTCATGTATTCGATTGAATAATTTTTTTTTTAAAATAAAACAATTTTACTCAATAGAACAATCAAATACAAATCAATTAACAGAATTTAAGAGAAAAGAGAAAAAAACACCTCAAAAGTGCTACTTCGTTCTCTCCTGTTCATAAAAGAGGGCATATGCCTCCTCACTAACAAGAGAATTAGGTGAAATTGGGCTCACATTTGAATCGTTGTATTCATGTCATGTGCCACTATAAGGGTGTCTGCAATATGCTGTGTAATGGCCGTTGTAAGTAGTTACACTGTGATTCGAAAGTGCATATAGATTATAACGACAAAGGGCCACATTGTCTGCTGCATAATTGCTCATATCTAATCCTTCGATGACTTTTTTGTCTCTGAATCTTTCCGTTAAGAGAATCTTTTTAAATGAATTACTAAAATACTGGGAAATTCATGGATTGATAGGGACTTTGTGCATTTTCTTCTTTCTTTGAACTTTGCACACGTTGGTTTTTCATCTCCATCCAGAGTTTCCTCTCTTATGAAGGAATCTAGGCATTGTGACAAACTCAATTGGTCAGTTCTTTGTGGTATGTCGAGAGACAAATCTCAGAAAGGATCGAAGGTTACTGAAGAGTGACCACAGTGTGAGCACTTCATAGTGGATTTCAATTGACAAACGAAATTGTCTACAATTTTAGAGTTATTTATGTTTAAATATTCAGCCAGGACTCTTGCGCTTTTCCGGTGTCACTCAAATTTTCGTCAATTTCTGTTAAGATCGGTTTAGATTTCTCAGTAATTCTATTGAGGTCCTCATGTAAACCTTCTAAAAGATATCGAAGGAATTCCTTAGCGTCTTGATGGGTCAGATCCCATGAATCGAGGGGTAAATTTTTGAATCTGACTTTTCAAGTAGACAGTGTTTATTACTTTATCAGATGAATCTTCTGACCACAATTCCTTGATAACCTGCGAACGCTTTGATTAAGGCACCTTCCATAGTAGATATACTAGTATTGATATCTTCTATGTATGTATCATTTATTAAATATTCGAGCAACCATCTCGTGTTTGATAAACATTGGATTGTTCTGTTCACGAAACAGTGTAATTTGAGTTAATTTGAATTATCTCATGATTATTTTCCATATTTGACAGCTAAATGTGATTGTATGATAAATCGACATTTGCAGTTAATTTTTCACGACCGCAATATATTTTTTGCAGTTCGAAAAAATGAAATAGAATATTTTACTGCATTTTGTAATAAATAATGTAAGTCCAGATCAGCATGGGTTTCGCGATGTATCGGAGAAGTATAAAGTTATGTTACATTCATGGTAACGTTGTCAGTCATGCTGCAAGAAGCCAATATACTTTCACCCACGCTAAGGAAGCTATAGCAGCATAGGGAAAGCTAGGTCTTCGAAGGGAGCAATTCGAAGACGATTTCAGATTCTTAGATTTTTTTTCCTATAGTATCCAGTTTTTCATCGAAAGAAGTATTATTTTTCTCTGCTACCAGCAACTTCACATTGCAAATCTCTTCTGACTGCATTCGAAAACCAACGAATACAATACAAATTTGAAATGATTGAAATTATATCAGGGGAGATTAATATTTTTCTGAACAATTCGTAGATTGTCTAAAGACTCACCAATTCAAGGCCCTCCCTGTATTCGGAGCCTTTATTGTCTGTTCAAACTGGTGAATAAGACAATCAGCAGAGCCAATGGAGTCGTACAAGTAATTATAATGTTGCCAGGACAAGGGGCAATGCCTTCTTTGATTTGTTTTGTTTTATCTTATATAGAAGGCTCGATGCAGGCACTACAAGGTAGTGTCAAGATTCGCAGGGGCGTCGAACATTTTTTATACTGGA
Organism: Leptinotarsa juncta; assembly: GCA_015342185.1. Classification (NCBI taxonomy): domain Eukaryota; kingdom Metazoa; phylum Arthropoda; class Insecta; order Coleoptera; family Chrysomelidae; genus Leptinotarsa; species Leptinotarsa juncta. The sequence goes on along the minus strand of WOGJ01067702.1, from coordinate 4,300 downwards.
ACATGCCTCGGGATCTCGTACTCTATTATTATCGCATTCGTTTAGCTCCGTCTTTAATTGTGTGTATACTTTTACATCTTAATCGTAGATAGTGTGAATCGGATAATTTTCGTGCAGAGGCTGTTACTGCGATGGTTACCTACACTTTGATTAATATTGTTCTCAAGGAATCTTCTTTCTTTTGCTCTTATAGAGCAGGGATATTGAAAGAGAGGTTCCGTTTTGATTAAAATTTTGCCATAGACACCAAGTTGAAGCTGTCTAGAGAGTTCTTCGATAGATCGTTAATCTCCATCATTCATCGAATGGTTCCTGAATCAGGATTTGATATTTATCAATATCTCTTCATATCTTGAAAGGGTGATAACTTGGACAGATTGGATATGTAAATATAATTCTAAACGAAATTCATGTCCTCTGATCACTTCGAAACACAAATACACGTTAACACCAGGCAGAAATAAGATATTTCTCATCTTCCGAACCGGGATTAATAAAATAAAAGTGGTTTTCATTCATAAACTACCCAAGAAAAAATCATTCGTATCAGAGTAATTCGATATTATCAAACTACATCATAAGTGTACTAACGAATATGACTATGAATATGAAAAGCGGTAAATTTTTCTGCAAGATAGGGTTTTCATATATACATTTGACATTATGTTTACCTATATAAAAACTCCATGTTTCAGAAACAAAAATAATCGTACTTCAAATGCTGCCAAATCATTTCTACCAGCTCCTTTCTACAAAACATCTTCAGAAATCTTCGGGAGATTTATGATGTGAGCTAAATAAATGGGTTTCACTTTCTACTCGTGAGATCCCAAGCAGGGACCAAAAGTCCTTTGAAACTCTGGATGGTCATAGAAACGAAAACTGTTTACGACGATTGTTTTATTGAAATACAAAACAAGCTCACACTGATTCTTTCTTCTCTCCTCATGTATCAATTATCTTCAAGAAATCAACAATTTTGATACTGAAATCGAAAACAACATCCAGGATACCTGTACCTGTAGAGTAGGGAGGTGGAGTGTACGCCCACATCACTTTGGCCACATGTGACTCATTGTTCATCCTCTCGAGGAGTTGTCCTTCTAGGTCATCGTCCATCCTGTCCTTTCCAGGAAGGTGGATAGGTCACCAGGAGACATCTCCTTTATATCGGCAGGTGAAGGCCAAGACTCGCTGAACTCACACTCTCTTATTGACGATAATACCGGACACTCGCATAGGACATGCCTGACAGTTTCATCTTCCTGTTCACACATCCTGCGTGGAGGTGTGTCCACCAGCTATATATTATGGAGGTGTTTCCTGAGTTGACAGTGGCCAGTCAGAAATCCTACTGTTAAGCGTAGATTTCCTGGTCATCGTCAGATATTTCTTCGGCACCAGCTTCCCAGGATCGTCCATGTGATCCTGGCAAGATTGCATTCTTTGATTCCATCCCATCTCTTTAGGAATTGAGAATGGGTGTAACGTATGGCTAGTTTCGCAATTGTGGAAGTCATCAGGTCAGGTCCTAAATTCCTTAGTCCAGCCGCTTCCTTGGCTGAAGAGTCCGCAATACGAATACCTTCACTATCCTCTAACCCACCTCAGGATAATGCTATTATCTACCGAGGCTTTGGCTAAATCTTGGTGGTACTCTAGTACTAGCCCTGAGGTAATACGTTGTCTGTTCAAGGCTAATAGAGCTTGTCTACTAGCAGTGTAGATTGTTATGTTTTTGTCAGTAATTCCTTTCCTGGATATTTCTTTTGTGGTGATTGAGATACCAGCCAGTTCTGTTTGCACCACGCTTGTATTTTTCCCATTCCCCACTTAATCCTTAGGAGTACGGGTACAGGTGGTTTTTTAGCCGTCTGTATATATGTGTATTGCATTTGCAGCATCTGACTCTGTGTTCTGTTGTATTTTGTAGGATTTATTAAACACAAACCTGGGTTCAATTACATCACTGGCTGCCTGCAGCAGAGGTTGCGCAGTAAACGCTTCCTACTTCGAGGTTTACACCAGCCGTGCGCAATCGTAACATCACCATAAACGCAACCTCCTTAACGTTCAGGTCCATATCCAGAATATGCTTGTGAGGGCGAAGTTAGTGTTCTATGTTTGACCATATTTCTACTTGGGCAATGGTATACCAAGTCGAAATTTTCTCCAGATCTCCTTGTGCACTGGCAGCTGATGATCTGGAATAAATAAATGGAAAGAAGTATGCTGTTGAAAGTGATGTTATCGACAATGCAATGCATTTATTGGAATTCTGATCTCAAGCAATAGTTCTTTGATGGACAATACAAAAATTGTCGGTATCAGTACGGGTTATTTGAAGGGTTACTGACTTGAGAGCCTCGAATAATACCAACAAAATCGATCTGACAAGCTATAACACTGAAGTTCAATTAGTAACTACTGAAATCTGAAATGTCATCAAGCGCATTAGCCCGAGGCGCTCGGGAAACCATATTAATTATGCTTAAGATGATTACAGATGTTTCGAATGTGTTTAGGCGTCGTCAGAGATTGTTTCTATAATGGAGACCTTCTTGGTCATCTTGTTAAGAGATGTTATATTGCTACTGATCGTCGTCTTGTTGGTAGATTTCCAATTCGTCAACAATAAGTACACGTTTGTTTTTCGAGAGAAAGCAGCTTCTAAATTCACTTATATTATTTTCTCTGGAGTATATTTCCCTACAGGTCGAAGGAATTACATGACAATAATTCAGAAAATATGTTTATCTAATATGGTTGGTTTTTAAGGTGGTCTATTTTAGTAATTTCGTTATGCAAAGCTGTTCCATCATATGTAAACTTTATACATGTTTTGAATTCCTTACGAAATCTTACTGTTTCATGGATGAGATTCCAAATTCAGAAAGTAGGAAAATATAAGAATACAAAAATTTGATAGGAGAAGTTCTATATGCAATGTGCAAGTATTTTTTTTGAGATTAAACCAGATACAAGCAAAAAATTATTAGCGAATTTTTGTTTTTTTTTGGAATACCCCAACATCTCTAACTTATCAATACCTGATGCGCAACTTTTGCCTCCTCTAATTAGAAGACTCAAACGCACTGACTTGAATTTAACTCATCGGTTTCATTTGCAATTTATATTGAAGTAAAGTATACCTACTTCTATTTGACACAATTCAAAACTTTTAGAAACAATAGTGTTAGTTGTAGCTTTCCAATAAATGAAATGTCTTTCAACTTCACAATGAATTTTTCTGGTACAAACACAATGGGAAAAACCGATTTTTGTGTAACTAAATGATAATAATGATGAACTATATTCATAGTGAAAATATATAAATAATACAAATATATGTAGATAACAAAGTCATTTAGAAAAAGAGCAAAACACTTCATATAATATATTTATATATGTATGTGAAAGTGATTGTTTCGAAAGGTTTTTTGTGTATGCTCTATAAATAAAGGGGCTTCCAAAGGGAACTTTGACAATTGATATAGGCCATTATGTCGGCCATTAGTTGTCATTATATTCAGTCTGTATTGCCTAATCACCATTTTGGATATAGCATTCAACAGCATGTGCAAATATTATATTTTTTGATTGATTTTGGATGAAGATTCATAGTAATTTCATGAACGGTTTTCTAATAAAACAAGTTCAATAATGGTGATCTATTCAAATATGTCCAGTTGGTCATTCATTAGAATGTTTGAATTTTTAAGTTTATTAATTTCCATTGTTTCAAAATGATTTAGTTTCAAACCTTTATTTTCTAGGTGTAAAAATTCGAACTCTTCTTTAAAGATATGATTTTCTTCTGAAAGATGATTTGAATATGTTGACATAGCTCATATAGTGTTCATGGATTCGATTCCTAAATGTTCTGCCAGTTTGACCAATATATACCTTAAGACACGTTCCACACTTCAATTTATATACCCATGATTTCTCGAATTTGGATGTTTTATCTTTATTATTTTTAACTAATTTTCCCAACGTACTACTTGTTAAAATGGTTTGTTTCTCAAATTTTTGCGAATCTAAGGGCTTGAGATTTTCAGTAATATACAAATGAACATATTCCCCTGTATTATTAGATCACTATCGATGCTAGTGAAACGAAAAACAGCCACCTTGAAATTAAACTTAATTTTTCAACAACAAATTTCACAACACCAACAAACTATGTATTTCAGTCAAGGCCCTTTGCTGTAATTTCAATGATTACAATCAGTCTGGTTCATGACATAATGTATGAAAAATTATCGCTTCAAAAATTCGTGCTGACCGACATTATCTG
>WOGJ01067629.1:0-14718 GCA_015342185.1 Leptinotarsa juncta | reverse complement strand
AGTAGGGGGTCGTGAACAATTTTTTTAACAAAAAGGGGTCGCGCTTTAGATAAGTTTGGGAAACACTGGTTAAGATTATCCATATCATATATGAAAATATGATATGATATGAAAATATCAAACAGAAGTATGAAAAAATATGAACAACTTGAACACTAATACTATTTTTGAAGGAATGCATGTTTGATAGCTTTTAAAGAGAGATAGGTAGTTTGTTGAATAACTTGATGGGCATAATTAGAGGGCCGTTTGCTGTTTTCGTCAATTTATGGTGGGGAACAATAAAATTATAGTTAGATATTAACGTATATCCTGTGGCGAGCCAAAGATTATCTCTTCATTCAAATTTGTCGAGATGAGTTTTCACATAAACTTATATAGTAAGTATAAATAACTAGACGGCCACTAAACAAATCTAGAATTGAAAAAACAACACTATCCGATATCATATTCATTCACCTTTCGGTCCTGATTTATAGACATTGGTTTTGACTGCTTTCAGAAATTGTATTGAATAAATTCAAATCAATACTTCAGATGTTATTTCATAAGGTGATTTTTTTTAACTTAAGAGATTTTATGGTGGTTTCAATTTCATGCGTAGTATACTTCTTTCTATCTTGGCAACAAATGTTTTGAATTAAAAATTTCGTTTGAAAATTTTTCATTAAATTTAATTTCGATAGTTATTTCGACAGAGATATCAATGTAACTTCTCATGTTTCACGACATTGTCATCATTCAGTTTGATAGTTTTTATTGAATCTTTCAACTTATTTCCTCTAATTATTTCGCCTCCCGTAATTATTATAGAAAATAACAGAAATTAATTTGAATTTTGCTTCAAGTTTTTCAACATTTACATATATTATTTTTTATGAGAAAATCGGTCCATTCATTTAATATAACATTTCAAAATTATTGACTATTTCTCAATTTTTGTCATTAATTCTTTATATGTGATTTCATTGACGATTTGTAATTACTATATAATCGGATAATTTGATGGTAATTTGATACTCAAAACCTATGCGATTTCATATTTACTTTACTTTTGTTGAAATCCAGAAAGAAGTTTTAGTTATTGATGTATTTTATTTATTTATTGAAGCCATTGCCACTGTATCTTTTATAATCATGAGAAAATTTGAGTTACTCTGGATCTCTTAAAGATTAGTTGTCGAATAATTTAGTTTAATTTTTTTATAAAAATTTTAATTATGTGAATTGAAACTATATGTATATTCTTAGACTCTAAGAAGTATTGAAGTACAGGAAAATTATTTAAGTTTTTTTTTTGTAACGAACGAGTTTCAACGAATATTGCTTCTCTAACAGGATTTAGTTTCATGCGGGGAACATATTCTGTAGGTCGCTGAAATCGATATTTACTACGTGTAGAATAGCGAAATGCAGACCGTTTTTTATATGCCATTCAAGTCTAAACAAAAAGAATGCACGACAGCGTGTATCCGGTGCCATTCAATACTCTGTATATGGTGGCAAAAACTCGAATTCATCAAATATATTAACGGTATGTTCAGTTGTAACTATTCTCTGCGCTGAATGAAATTTTTTGCCAGATTGAAGATATAAAACATCTTCATTTTTCATTCTGAAACATCTAGAACACATCTACAAGTTTTCAGTTTGATTTTTTGAAACACTTTCGGCCGGTGAGTTCTCATTCGAGAGTAGAACTTGAAAATTAAAAACTAACAAAGCTCCCAGTAATTCTGTTTGAACAGTGAGCTTATATTCAGCATTATGTTTTCAAACTCACCTAATTTATATTATTATTATTTTTTACCCAAAAATTTTGCGAGACTACAGCGGGGATGCAGGCATTAATAATTAATGAACCACACTGTGATCACTGGGTTCGAAAATCATGTGCCCTGGGAAGCCAGTTATGGGAGATTTACTTAAAAAAGTAAAAGAATACTGATTGTTAAATAAATGGTGAATTGAGAAAAAATACGAGAAAATTTTCAAATACCAACACTTTTAATACTCAACTATGTACTTATAAACTACGAATAAATTATCAAAAATATACACACACTAGTAAACGAAAATAACCTCAAAACACTTCCTCAACAGACTGATGAGAAATTAGGTAAAATGTGAAATGTCGAAAAGAAGATTTTGTGAAAATTCTATTTCTAGTATCGGAAAAATGTACTCTTCAATTCCACAACATACTTTTGTAGAAATGACAACCATATGGTTACTGACTGGTACATTTATAAATATTATTTACAACGTATGACTACTTGAAGATGTAACTGAAGAATATCATTAGCTGCGTACGAATAAATAAAAACCAACCTGAGAAAAGAAGGACGACATCTCCTCAATGATAAACGGGACTATACAAGAGGGTCAGTTCCAAAGCTTCGATATTCTTCCTTTTAGTTTAGTGAAATTGTTAATAATACCATATTAAAAAACTTATTTTGCCACATATAACCAAATGAATGGAAGAATAAACAACCGAAACTTAGGGAAAACTAAGTATAGATGAAAATAATAGTATAAATATATGAAGACGCTATCTATGGGATTGACAGAGAACTAACTCAATGATAAACGGGGCTCCCCAAGGCGGTCAGTTTCAAAGCCAAGCTTCGACATACTGCTATCAGTTTACACAAATTGTTAATGATACTTTTGAATAGGCAACGAAAAAACAGATTTCTGATCTTATTAAAACATAATCCGGGCTGGTAAGCCATGGTCGAATAGAACCAGAAGTATCAAACGTTTCGTCTATTACTGCGGCGGATATCTTACGTTTGAGTTCGAGATATAACCACCTTTATACTTGCAGTCACTGATGATGTCGAATTGAGAATGAGGCTCAAATTAATCCGACACTTAATAAAATTGTGCTCTGGGTGAAAAACTGAAGAATCATGTTTGCTCAGAATGATTGCCAATCGAAATTAAAATCCTTTTGTTTAGCTGTTTTTAATATTGTTCTTGAGGCGGACTACCCGTCCGTTTGAATTCAGACACACGAGTACCTACCCGCTAAATGTCTTGTCAATTATATGTGTTACCTACTACCACTGATTCTCTGACACTATCCAATACTGATAAGACTGCTAATATTATTATTACTTTTCAGAAGTGATATCGTCAGTGTTGGTAAGGTTCTAAGTAGGTAGGAATTACTAGGAACAAAGTTAACGTTGTTTACGAACTCATTAACATTTTATTTATGGAAATGAGTTATAGCCTTTTCAGGTGTTACTGTGAGAACAATTTCTGAACAAGATTCGTTTCAATTAAAAATTGTTCAGTAAATTTGAAAAATTACCCGTCAGGATTCTAACATTTTCAATCAATAAAAAATTACATATGTTTCAAGATTTGCTATTGACAATTCTCTCAAAGCGCGAACCGTCTCAGTTCAACGTTGATAATTGAAATCAAACAAGTTTGTAGGACAAATGAGCTGATCGTTTCAAAAAAGAAATAAAGAGCATCGACTACCTCCCTTCATAATCGACCATAATCAAACGGAACGCAGTTCGCACCTTTTACCTAGTTGAAACATAACATTCTTTCACGAGATGAAAAATTATAATGGCTTCCAATCATTATATTCTCGAGATACCGATCTAATACGTATATGGAGATATTACGCTATATCGGCGCGCAGAAATTATCACTAATTTACTTTCAGAATGCGGCGGAAATATAATTCACACGATAGGTATATTGTTTTCCATATTAATTAAGCATAAATAATTGATAGGCTGTACAAACGATCGCTCAGTTTCCGGACAGTAAAGCCGTGATAATCCACACCTATATGGAGAAGTCGTTTTAGAAGTTTAGAAGTTGATTCGTATTACTTGCTTATTTAAAAATTAAAAACAATTACACTTCATCTGAAGTAAAATTATGTTATGAATATGTTGATGTGGATTGGGATTGATCCGTACATTTGATAAGAGCCCAATTTTTACTAGTTCAGTGATTCACATCAAATTATAAAAGAAAAATAGTCTTTTTTTTCTGCTACAGCTCTTTTACGAAATTCAAAGATATATTTTCAGAAGTATCTGTAAGGGGCCGCTCAAGTATTAAATAAGCATATTCATTGCAATTATTTAACCCCCCCATCCCCCTTGTCAGCAGGAGTGAGTAAAGCTCTTACTCCCCCTCCCATGCTTACAAAAACATTGTTATATGCATTTTTATTCTAATGTATTCTGTTTTTTATCGATTTATGAGCAGCAGTTATAATTCTAGAAATGAGAAGATAGATTTAGGATAGAGGACTTTAACGCATATAATATTCATTCAAACAAACAACAAAGTAAGGTACAGCAAGCGCCAAACGTGATGGCGAGCCCACCCCCATGCGCACAAACTCATTTCAATGTATATTACTGGAGTTTTTCCCAACACCAAACCGTTATTTTAACACTTCGACACGCGTTTCGATTACCAAGTGATCATCTTCAAGAGGAAGATCAAGCTGATCCGTTTGATCAACTTCAAGAGGAAGATCAAACTGATCAGTTTGAAGATGATAACTTGGTGATCGAAACACGTGTCGAGGTGTTTAAATAACGGTTTGGTGTTGGGAAAAAACTCCAAAAATTATTTGAACTTGAAATATTCCTGTGTGAAATCATAAAAAATTGCAAAAGAAAATCCTTTTCCAATACTGCTTTTAAACTGCAACGGAATATGCAGGAGTTGAGTTGAAAAAAATAACAATCTTTTGATTTTTGAACAGGACAAGATATCAAGATCGGACAATATTTAAGGGAGTTAATACTGTTGCATCACTCGCCGTCTAGAGGGCGCTACCAATTCTTTTAAGAGGTATTTCAATTCTATATCCGACACTTTTTAATTTTTGGAAATTGGATGAGGCTTTTTAAACGTTCTTAAGTGATGGGCAGTTTTATATTCGTAAACGTTCAAGGTATTTAATTTTGTTTTTTTCTATCCACAAGTTCAGAAAAAAACTGCGGCGTCATATCAACTGATCTAGTGCGCTCTTTTACGGTTGCGTCTGCCTGTCTACTGATTTGTATAATTGAGTTTTCAACCGAACAAATTTTTTCTTAAATAACTCCTTGAAACGAATAGAAAACCGCTAAGTGTTCAGGAAGTGCTGATCCGATTTCGAAAAATAAAAAAGTGTGGATAGAGAATTGAAATAGCTACGAAACGAGGTATCACATGACCCTTCTTTCCACTTGAAAAAAGTTGGTAGTGCCCTCTTGGGCACATTTGTGTTTCTTATCAAAAAGTACTAAACATGATACCTTTTTACGTAAGTTTTGTCGGACCTTGATCACTTGTTCAGTTCAAAAGTTAAGAGTGGGGGACTATTACGTCCGCGCTGTATATTAAGTAATGAAATGCATAAATGGAACACCGTTTTGAAGTCAAACTACCGTAAAGTAAAACCAAGAGAACATTAAATAATATTCACCTCATCTGAACAAAATATTTGATCCAAACATTAACCTCGTTCGACTCGAAAGTTACTTCTCCTAAAACAGTACACAGCATTCAATGAACATACACTGGAAGTGCCGAGAGGTTGATAAATCCGAGAAAATAGTGGGCTGTTCAAAAAATGAGGTGAATGTTCAAATATTGCGGGCTACGTGCATTCGATTAGAGATTTTTTATTTATTTTCAAGTTTTTTGCTGTTTAATATGTTTCGTTTGTTGGTGAGACGCATAAAAGTTAAGAGTGTTTTTGGTGTTCGACGATTGTCTGCTATTGAAAAAATTGGATCAAAGAAGGTCGAGATGTGAATGACCACACTCACTACGCTCGCCCTTGGCGCCCCAGCACATCAAAAACCGATGGAAATGATGAGAAAGTGAAGAGAATCTTAGTATCACTTCTGAGGATGTCGGCATATCCGTTGGCTCATACCATACAATTTATTTCGTAAATTTTGGACATGAAGCGTGTGGCAACGAAGTTCACTCCAAAATTGCTGAATTTTGACCAAAAAAACCGTCACATGAGCATCGCTCAGCAATTGTTGAATGACGCCAACGGCGATCCAGATTTGCTTGAAAAGGGTCATAATTGGTGACGAATCATGACATTGAAACCAAAGTCCAATCGTCCCAGTAACCATGACCAGAAAAAGCACGTCAAGTTCAATCAAATGTCAAGGCTCACTTTGATTTATTAGCATGGCGTAGTGCATCAGGAGTTCTTGCCACATGGTATCTGTAGAGTAAGAAGGGTGAGTGTGTGAGTGTAGACCCACAGCACTTAGGCCACATGTGACCCATGTGTTGTCATCTTAGGTCATCGTCCGTCCTGCCCTTTCCAGGAAGGTGGACAGGTCACTAGAAGACATCTCCTTTATATTGGCAGGTGTGTAGGCCCGCCGCAGAAAGTGCCCTGACTGTTGGAGGTGGAGGAGGAGGGTGCACTTATAGTTGCTGCCACTCCTGCCACCTTCGCTCTCTTTCTCCTTTTGGCTTCGGCGCCGCCAATGCGCTTACTCCTTGCCTTTGTATTATATCACGAGGTGATCTGTTATGTTCAGCCTTATTCCAAGCGGTAGATTGGGGTGGATATTTCTGTTCTTCCCCCGCCTTAGATTGAGGTGATCTTCTCCATCTTGATCACAAAATGTGGGAATCTTCCAAAAAAGGAAGGTTTTGTGGAAAAAAAATTCATGGCTTTTGCAACATGGTAATGCAGCTCACTCGTCATTACTTATTAGCAATTTTTTGCCAAAAACAACACCGTAATCATACCTCATTTATCGTATTCCCCAGATTTGGCCCCTTAAGACTCTTTCCTGTTCCCAAGATTGGAGCGGCGTTCTGCGACGATTGAGAAGGTAAAAGCAGAATCGCTGAGAGAGCTCTAGGACATACCAAAAAGTGCATATCAGAATTGCTTCGAAGATTGGAAAAACGCTAGCACAAGTGTATTATGTTCGAGGGGGATTACTTTAAAGGGTACAAAATAGAATTTGTTGAATGAATAAATATTTTTTTGAGAAAAATAAAAATTCACTAAATTTTTTGAACAAAAGTAGTATAGCCACGCAATTATATTTTATCGTACATGGTTAGGTTAGGTTAAGTACAAAGTGAATGGGTCTATTCGACCCTCCACCGAAAACTGCAAGGGTTTATTATGGCTCACGCCTATTCCCATTCGACCAAATAAACCCAGCTTCTTAGTTTGTATGGTGAGTGGTATTTTAGGTCAAATGGTAAGATTACGGCTCTGCCTAACTCTAAAAACCTGATTCGATTTTCAGTCAGAGGCGACATACACTGTCTTTCGACAGTTCGAGTCTCTGATGATTCAAATGATAGTGACCTGTGAGAAGGCCTGGTAGACATCGTAGTACATCCCTACTGTAGTCCAACAACTGTTTGGTATCAAGCTTCGATGGGTAAATAAACGCCTTGGAATGAGCCAATCCTGGAAGATTATGCCAGAAGTCCAGACATCATCTTGCCATCCAGGTGTTCAATCTTTGTTTGACAAAGCCTATAGTGATGCCAACGACAGGTTCTGGTCCCATGAAGCTGCTTACAGCGCCCTCCTTTGCAAGGGAGTCAGCAACCTCATTGCCTTCCAGGCCAGTATGGCCAGGAATCCAGACCGGATACAATCTGTTAAGTCTTCCTATCGAAGAGAGTCGTTCTTGGCAATTTGCTAACCATTTAGACGTTGCTCCGTGGGAGCTAAAAGCTTCCAACGCCGTTTGACTGTCCGAGAATATTTTTATTGACTTGTGTATGAGGTTGGATTCTTCCAATCTCTCCGCACACAATTCAATAGTGTAAATTTCCACTTGAAATACAGTCGAATAGGTTCCTAGGCAAGTTGATATCTCTGTCCTAGGACGGAAAACACCTGCACCAGAACCGGAAGGAGTTTTTGATCCATCTGTGAACCATTTGGTATAAGAATAGTTGCTCATTCATTTTATGTAAAAAGTTAAACTCATGTTGATCGCTGTCTCCATACCTATTATATCCATCAGTATGAGTCAGCAAATGAAGAAACGTTGTGTTCTTGTGTAATCACATACTTCAAGATTTTTCTCAAGAATAACATAACATTCTTAGCGGATGTATCCTCTTCGATTAACGGTTCTTCATTATTCGCAGAAATTCCGAAATAAGATATCCTTTGATTACTCATGCAAATGTACTTCGAATGCTGAAATTGGAGACAATCTGCTGATAGAAGTAACTTATTATGTAGACATTTCAACAAGTAATTTTTATTACTGTAGAAGTTGGGATGTACAATGAGATTTATTATGTAGTTTTAAGAATATATCGAATTATTAAATTGATGGATATAGACCTTACTACGTGGTAGGCAATCATAATGAAGAAAAAAGAATTGAAACTTCCGTTTTTTATCACTTTTATTTGTAACTAACGTTACTGCAGTTTCGTGCTATACGGATTGTATGAGTTTGAAAATGTTCCTATAGGACGAAACTGCAGTAACGTTAGTTACAAATGAAAGAGGTAAAAACATAGAAAGTTTCATTTCTCTTTTGTTCATAGATCACATTGTTTTCCATTAATTAGATATTCACGCTAAAAAAGTTAACGGACTTCGATATTCATTTATTCGAATTTCATTCATTCAAAAATGTATTCATTTCTTATTTTCTTCTTTTAATTTTTATTGTTGTTTTTATTTTATTTTTATCGTTATTTTCTTTTCATTCAAATTTGAATACAAAATAACTAGTTTTCTAGTATAAAACTTTCGATTCTAAAAATCTCACAAATCTAGTCAGAACCATTTGACACTTAACATTCCACACTCAGAAAACATTATTTTTGCTTGTGTTTCGTTACATCTCATATTACTTATTAATTCAACATTACATTTTTAGAGATTCGAACTGAAAGTTTCTGAAAATTAAGACAAATTCAATCAATTTAGAAATTATTTTTTAACTCACGATTTTTCAGTTATTCTTATTTTCTGGTAATGTTTTCATAGTAATGTTACTTTTTTCCGCACTTTCTTAAAGTCAATAATTCAACAAAACAAACATACATTCATTATGAAAAAAAAATTCAGCGAATGTATATTTTAGATTTACGATGAGATGACTTCTCAGATTTAACTTCAAAATGAAATGTTGCAGTGAATATTATGATTGATGAAATACGGCATATTTAGAAAAACAAAAAGTTACGTTAAAATATGGCCCGTACAAAAGTTGTAGAATATTTTCAATAGACAGTCTAGTTTTAGTGAAACTATTGGATGGAATCGGCCGGTATTTGATGAAAATTCATAACGTATTCAAAAAACACTTCATTGTGAGATTTTCAATAAATAATTTAACAAAAACGGAACACGTGTTGAGTATCTCGGTCGACTTGAGTCTCTTGCCCAAAACTTTATATTGGCCAAATAGGGAGAATTTTTTCCAGAGAATTAAAGACATTAGAAGTAGTTTCTTGAATGGAAAGACCAATTCCATATTTCTGCAAACCATCTTTCAACAGAAGGACATGAATTCAATCATAAATATAACGTGTTTCGTTTAGAAGAGAAAAGTTTGAAACTCAATCTTTTAGAATGTTTAGAAATGAATAGATATTAAATAACTTCCCGTTACTGAATATTTTCTCAAATGTGGAAACTGGTACATAAGTTTAGCTCATTTTATTCATTACAAACTCAGGTACACATTTAACCTCAATTGGCTGGGTAAAACTCAGCTGCTTGAAAATAGCTCCATGAAAATCGAAATATAAATAGATAAGTACTATTGTCAGTATCGGGCAGGTGGTCCTCGATTGAAGTACTTAATAAACATAACTGCGTAAACGCAAGCAAGACATATATGGAACCACCTATTGGTGTGACACTCAAGTCAACTTGACAAGTTTCTTTGTCAGTTTTTGTCAGTGTTGGTGGTTTGATTGGTCAAACGACAACTGCGGTAGCAAAAATTTTGAAAGCTATCCTGGAATGAAATCGGAAAACCTATCCACATGTTTTTAAAAATGATTTAAAATCGAGAAAGGTTAAGGCAGTCAAGCTGCTGGAAAATATTTCCATGAAAATCAAAAAATGAATAGATAAATACTATTCTGATCTATATTGATTAATATTTAAGAGCCACAGTACCAGACAGGCGGTCCTCGATTGAAGACAGTTGTCGGTTGATTGGTCAAACCACCAACACTGACAAAAACTTGGCAAGTTGACTTGGGTATCACACCAAAAAGTGCTTCCACTTATGCCTCGCTTTCAGAACTTTGGAAAATATGAAGACCTAATTTACTCATTAAATTCAACAAATTATAAAGCATAATTTCAGAATTTCGATAGATTAGTAATATTGAATAAAAAAGTAAATTTATATATTACCTACATCTGCCAACACAATACATTGAGCCAAAAATACTTTTTACATAACTTAAAAAAATTTGTGAATCCCCAACAAAATTTCTTCTTTAATTTTTATAGTTCAGGATGTGATGAAAACCGCGTAAATTTTATTATATTTATATAAATTCTGAAATCACTGCATTTACCATAAACAAAAAAGTTATTGAATTTTATTTGCGAAATTTAAGTTTTTTTTCAAATAAAGGAGTGTGAAAATGAAAAAAAAATGCTCAGTAAATATTTTCCTCGAATGAGTTCCACAAAGAGTGTTATTTTGTTTGAAGAAGTGATACCAAAAAAAATTTAATCGTAGTTAGTTAGTTGCTTTAATTATTTCAATACAATTGGCCCATACCTAATAAAAATACATATCGAAACATACAAATAGCTTTTATAGTGATGTTCACTACGGAAGGTTAACAAAATCGCGATACGTGTTTCGCTACACCATAGCTTCCTCAAAAAGGGCTGATAGTCCTCAAAAGTATGACATACTGTCAGGTCTGCCTGAGGAAGCTATTGCATGATAAAACACGTGACGCGGTTTTGTACACCTTTCGCAGTAAACATAACAATAAACTGTATTAGTATGTTTTGGTATTTTTACTGTTCGTTGATCGGCTCTCCTACATGGTACTTGATCTGCCCTACATTATTTTTACTATAACACTTCAAAGTAAACGCCTTCATTCTGTGATCTCTCAAAAATAATATGTCATTCATCGGTATACATTACTACCGCGACGTCATTAGTTTCAGATACGGTACCTTCAACTTAATATTCGCCAAGAGTTCAAACGATTCGTATGAAATCTAGGAGCACTGGCGTTCCGCAAACTTTACATCGCTGCCTATTGAAATCTTGAACGTAAATTACTACCCGGGGCGTTTCCTCGACTAACTGCACACTAGGCGATTTTCTGCATTCTGCCATCATTCTTCACATAATTAATTTGAATTTGCGAACGTGCCTAGAGTATTTTCAAAAGCTCCAGATAGTTCTTTCAGTTGCAAAATACGGTCAGTTTATGAAAAAGTAATACATGTAACATTTTCTTGAGATGAGACAGTATTCAATAAAAAAAACTTAAGTCAATCCATAGAACGATAATTTTTATATTGGCAGTGTGCAGCTTTCGGATAATCAGTGATGCTCGAAGTAATAATATTATATTACCTTCTCAATATTATATTCACTTTATGGATTAGATGTTATTCAATCCACAAAACCCCGTACTGTTTCCAATTATTCGTGACATCTGTTGAAATCTATTTTTCAGTCAACTAGCTGTCGTTCCCCTACGAAAGACAACCCTCAAAAGTCGAAACTTGTGCGAACTAAAGATAAATGAAGTTTTATTTTTTACCGTGGGATTCCTAACACGTGGAAGAAGAGAACCAGCGGAATGGCCTGTCAGATCTCCAGATTTAAATCAGCCAGATTTTTATTTGTAAGGATATTTCGACATTAACACAATTTTGAAAGGATTGAAAATTCATAGAAAGAAATCAGAGGAGAGCAAATTAGAACTTTGAATAATATTTAATGATGCATGTAATATAATTGAAAAATTTAGCTATCACTGCGGTACAAAGTCAAAAAGTATAAGAGATGATTAGGTCAAAAAATAGATCCATGTAGATGTATTTCTAACGTTATTCGCAAGCAGGTACAATTTTCATATAATTATCATCAATATAGGGGTAATTGTTAGTTTTTTTGTGGCATTTAGAGGCATTAACTAACTATCCAAGCTAGAGAGTAATATAGCCAGTAAACTGGTTGACAATGGAGTGGAGACTTTGTGATTAGGTGTTTAATTTTCCTTTTACCGTAAACATTTTTGGGATACTGAAACGTTATTGAAGATTTCAAGATATAATAATAAACTAAACGATATTTGAATGCGGATCGTCAACAATTTTGCAAGGCCAATGAAGTCCAGATATCCGATATACTGGTAAAATACAAAGATTGGATGGAATTTATCTGTAATTAGATACATTTGCATTTGTCAGACATAAATGACATAAATGTATGTTGAAATATCAATGATGTGTGCAGTTTACAAGAAAACTACTTTCATATATGTATTGGACAAAGTAGGTAATATCTAATAATTACAATTTTCGTGTCACAGTGTAAGTTGTTATATTCTTTGAAAACGGCTTAACCGATTTTCATGAAATTTCATATGTGTATTCGGTAGGTCTGAGAATTGGTTTCAATCTATTTTTCATATCCCTAAGTGATAAGGGTATTCCACTCCTAACATTTTTTAAAAACTTTTTGTTTCCATTTTTTATGATGTGGCAATAAAAAATACACATAACCCTCAATTTATACCATTCTATCACGAACATCTCTTTTTTAATAGCAATTTTAGAAATTTTATCATTTTTAACAATGATCCTAGATTAGTTATTCTCGCCAGACGTCTACCGGTGTCACTTCTCACTCAGTAAACAGCACGGAGTAGAGATGAGAACGAAATCGGTCTCACATAATAAACCTTCTCTCTCTCTCTGCTTACATTTTGGCCACTATTATTGTTCATCCATCGAGTGTAGATACAGTTTGTGATGCCACCGAAGCTGTGAATTATTTAACAGAGTTTTTGAACTCATTGGATTTGCCAGGCATACCACCGCATAATTTATAAATGAAGGTTACTTCCCTCCATAATTTGAATCCACCACGGCTGTGCAACGCAATTAATCATTGAAAAATTAATGAACAACGTAGTCAAAGCCAGCATTTTAAATGGCAAGTTCCGAGGTGAAAAATATTGATACCACGAGTTCCTATTATACCTACAGATGTGCCAATTCGTTTAAAGCGTGTGCATTTTTCAATTAGATTGGCATTTGCAATGACTATTAATAAGTCCCAAGATCAAACAATGTCCGTTAGTAACTGTGACACACCATGTTTTTCAAACAGATAATTATACGTGGCATGCTCCCGAGTCCAGTTTCTTTGTGTTAGCTAAACATGGACTAACGAAAACTATTGTACACACTACAGCATTAAAGTATTAATATTATTTGTGTCATTGTTCTGATAGAAATAGTTTATGTGGCAAAACAATGTCGCGTCAGCTAGTTAAAAATGTGATATTGATATATTTTTATATATCTCAGTTTAACGAAAAACAGATGATTTGTGAATACTTTCTTGATCAGCAAATATTACTGCAAAAATAAGTGTTGAACCACTAAAATGTACCATCCTGAAAAATATATTTAGCCAGGAAAATGTTGGAACTATCACATTCAAATGAGAGTATGAGGAAGAAAGTAAAATGTAGTGGAAAAACATTGAAAGTATAATAAATGTGCATTATGATAACTGAGGGATATTGGATGTAACACTAACCACAACATACAAGAAGGAAGTTTTTGATACTACCTACATAATTTCATAAATAAAGTATAAAGTATGTCTCAGCAAGGGCTAAAACCTAAATTGCAACTATCAGTTACCAAATTATTTCAGTAGTTTACGAGATTTGTTAAAAATATCGATTTTACTCGAGAGTAAATACTTTGACAGAAGCTATCGTAAAATATTATTGAAAAGAGGTGATCACAACTAAAAATTACGTTCAAATTTACAATTGCATCAAATTATTTTGTTCAAATTTTTTGAAACGCATTTCTACAATAAACATGAAATTTCATCTATAATGTACACCAAGTAGGTATAGTTGAAAAAACGGAATGTTTATCATGTTCTTATTAATCTCAAGCAATTATTAATCTCATTACTGATATTATCAAAATTTAAATTAATTTATAAATAAACTTGATTTTTTATTGTATAATAATGATAAACATTTTTCATTCTGGTCAGTTTTTGAAGTAAAATTTCTTTACACGCGCTTGGAAGAATTAGGAGAAAACTAGCACACGTTGCCACTAATTGTAGTAGGCGATTTCAATGTTAATTTAGCGTCCGAAAATGGACTATTCTTGGTAAACTTTCTACAACAATAATTAGAAGTACAAATGAATGAGCTTACTAGATATCTTTCTAATTTTCATTCGAAAACATATGTATGTTATTTCTCATACCAAGAGCCTATTGTCTCGGTCTTACAATCAACCACAGTAATTACTGATGTAGCTGGTAATTAAAATAATAAATGAAAACAAAAAATTTATTTAAAAATGTTTGAAGGTGATTGACAATGTTTCATGATGAATTTCATTAGTTCGGACTTCCAGTGTCTGATATTGTATAAAATGATTTGAAATCCCTGGAATAACTAAAAAGAAGAATTAAAAAATTAAAGAAGAAGAAA
>WOGJ01067614.1:0-17985 GCA_015342185.1 Leptinotarsa juncta | reverse complement strand
CAGCCTAAACAATTTATTGTATTTAACCCCAAATATTTTCAAAAGAGGGGCCTATTTTAACAGTCTCGTTATCTGTACTGGTTCATGCAAGTCATTTTTAGTCCTGAACATATATTAAGTTGTCCAAAAATTGATGACCTTCTGTGATCTAGCGAATTATTCTCAGCAGAGCCCTTATGAAGGTTTTCCCTTTTGTGTTACTAGTTTTACTTCCTAGGACACTTTAATTTCTGATCTGGTCCCATACCAAAAACTACCTACCAAATCAAAATTCTAAGTATCCTAAATCACGTAAAGAGTCAATCTATCACTACCAGTTCCTTCAGCTCTTTACGTAATGTTGCCCAGACAAATCAAAAAAATTGTCTTCTTGCCAAAAGCCAATTCGGTTTATCCTTGAAAATACTTTACACATACCTTGCATTAGAGTTGTTTGTTACGGAGTGATGCCAGTTGTTGCCAGAGATTGCCAGATGTTGAGTGACTCTGAGTAACTTAATATTCTAGTATAGGTATATAAAACACGTTTTTATCTAGAACATGCTAAAGGTAAGAATACTTGATTATTCTTCCTAAACAAAGAGACGAACAGGAATTCTGCTTGTGAGAATACGTCTATTCAGGAAGTAACAAACAAGCCCATAGTAGATTTAAGAGTCTTACTACTAGCCAAGTAGAAACAACAGAAGAAAAATTCAAAAAATATTTAATCTTTGTTTAGTACAAAATTGCTCTTCGCGTCCTATGCATGAAATACAGTGAATTTTTATTAATGTATTTTTTCCCTCGACTTATCTTATTTTGACCCAATATCTCGTCTTGTTCACACACGAGTTTTCAAAATAATCTCATTCGAGACAAGACAAGACCAGAGTCTATTATTTTGGTGGCAACAATATTTTCACGTCTTTCCCAGTTCAGTTTCAATGCCACTCTCGGATTTATCAGTGCCTTGAGTGGAACTCTGGGCACCGATAAACCCAGCTGTCTGTGTGAATATTGATTACTAATTTCATTGAAGTCTCAAATTGTTTTTGGAGGTTTGGATAAGATATGTATAAGGTATAAGACCTTTGATTTCAAGGTTTCCAAATCACTTATTACATATCGTGTTTACTAAGGTAGATTTATTTTCCTTATTTTTGAGATCTGTAAGATGTTTGTCATAATAAACTATAATGAATGCTCATCTCATCAATCGGTGTCAGTGTTTGTCCAGATCAGGTGGTCTACATTGGCATCACGGTCAATTATAAGCTGCGATCTCTTTGCTTGACAGTAGTTCATCCACATACCTGGTTAGTGGCGATTTCTGACTATCGTAAAGAAGGAACGCTGATACATTAATGATTATCTCAAGTCCTTCCTTACTGGGTATCTTTGAAGTCACAGGTATATTTTTCTCATAGAAAAATCATACACATTATTGGGGTCTGTTCTTCTATGAAAACAATATCAAATTTCCCTATAATCTTTGAAAAAATCGCAGAAAGCCCTCAACTGTAAGTCGAAGAAATTACTCCTAGAGAGGCTCATGTCTTATTTTCATTCTTCTATTTTTTTCTATCAGAATTCATCGTAACTGTATTATTCATTTTCTTTCTTCAGGCACAATCCCAGTGGAAAGGAGAGGGCAGATTCATTCTCAAGAGGATGGGTGATGATCCCAGTAGCAGAGCATGGTTGTCTTCAATCCGAAGTGTAGCCAACCGGGAAAGAGAAGCTAGGAAAACAGACGGAGCTCCAAGCAATGCATGGGAGGAGAATGACACATTTCTGGTCTGCATATACAATGTTTCACCAGAAATACCATACGCCATCCTCAAAGTGCCATTGAACGCTTGTGCCCAGGACGTTCTGGCTCAATCTCTTGTGAAGGCTCGACGACTAGAAGATCCTATGAATTTCGTCATTGTGGAGGAGCTGGAATGGGGTGGGTTGAGCCACAATATTCAGCAGCGCGCCCTGGCGGACGACGAGAACGTATACAGTGCGCAGTCGCATTGGCAAACTATCGGGAGATTCATTATGCAGGAACGCGCTAACGCCACTCCCACGTCTCTGCGGAAAAACAGGATCACGTCCAGCCTGCGGTTAGCTACGCTGGACAGAATAAGCAGAGGGTTGAACGTGGCTCGGAACGTCGCCTCCAACAGCATGAAAATACCAGTGCAAGTGGCGCTTAGTGATCCGACAACTTCCAAATGGAAGAGCAAATCGGGGGACGATTCTAAAGGAAGGTCCGGATCCCGAAACAAGTCTAACTCGGATAAAGATTCGGCGGCTCCGACATCTTCAAAGAAGGGTGATGCGATGAGGGAGGTGCACTCAGAGGGTGAGACATTGAGTGACGATGAGACGAAAGACTCTGACTTGATGTCGAGATTGAGAAAGGTGTCGTTACGGAAATTCAAAGAATGGAAATCGTGACTCCTGGAATAAAACTGGGACTAGTATTAGGCTAATCACTACTCATGATTTCTATGATCACAGGGATATTTCTGCCGAGACTGATGTTTTTCGTCTAACAGAGGTAAACTGTCTCACTGAAACCTCATATCACTGAATTTACAAATACTTTTTCTGTGTTTCTAATAATAATATTGAGTTGGCGTCTTTATTTTTATTCGTTCTTCTGTTGCTGAATTGATTTGTTTTCGAAATTATTATCCAATAAATTTCAAAAGCTGTTCTGATAAGGAAACAATGTTCAAGCTAAAGCTTTTATATTCACCAGTTTGTTACTTTTGGTCTATGCGACATATGCGGGTGGTACCAGAGTTTATTTTTCAATAAGACATTTTCAATTTTTTGACTTCTCAATTATTGCCTTGATGAAATAGTATGACAGAAAATATTGGTAATAGGCAGATCAAAAATATCCATCATTTGGGTCCAATCAGACACACGTGTCTTCGCATTCTAATATTCAACCAATTGATATTCCTTCTTTGCTTAGAAAGATGTATATATTTACCAAGCTATCACTAATATTTTGTTTGACAACACAACTGAATATCGCAAACCTTTTTGAATAATAGACTCATCCATGAAACATGTCAACAAAATTCAAAAAAGTTACTCCCGTCATTTAGTGTGGATCAGAAATTTTGAGTCAGTCTTCAGCTACAATATTTATTATTTATTCTTCAAATAACTAAGTATACTTTATAATATGTTAATCATTAAACATTTCCATAATATGTGATGAAATTGCCCAACTCTTGATGAAAATTCATAATGTATTCAAGTAAAACTGTGAGTTTGCATAACCGCAACACGTGTTTCTAATAGCTTTCTCAGGAGTGTTCATACACTATCAACATGCCTGCGGAAGCTACTGTATAGTGGACTTGTATATATTTGTATTGTGGTATTGTATACAGAAAATCACATTTTTTAAAATCATTTAAAATTTTTCAAAACCATCAGTGATATTTAGTCTCAGGAAGACATTTCTCTTTAAAAAAAACAGACAAAGCAGAATCATACAAATGAAATTTCTCGGTAAAGGTGACTCGTTTATTTTATATTTATAACAGCTTTAATGTACAGCGTAGGTTCTAAGAAGCAGACGACTATGATAAAGACCTATTTATATGCCAAGTGTATTTTCTCTACTTAGAATAAAAACAAGAATTTTCAACTCCAATTTTCTATGTATAGCTACCAAGTTTGTGATCATAGTTAGTATCCACCAAGTGCATGAACATATAGTTAAGCTAAGATATTCTGAAAAACCGTCATTCATATTTGTGATTTTTCCATTTGATGTTGACTGCACACAAGGCCAAAGAATATCATCGTCGCCTGCTTATTTCAACCTATATTATCCAAATGTTTTTAGAAAATATATAGTTGTAGCAGTCTAGCATTGCAAGTTTCAGATTCTACATGGACTCATGAATTATAATTTAAATTTTTATTTATCAGTCTTGCCATATCAATGTCGAGAGTCTTTCAGTATTATTTTGACAAATTAACTGAATTCACTGAACTTATACAGGGTTTGTTCTACGTCGGTGTTTTATATAAAATTTAGGCAGAATAATTCTAACTTATAATGATTTTCGTTTGATTTTGGTGTTGAGAATATCCATTATTGAACGTTTTTAACCTAAACGAGAGTGATTTTTTTGTATGTCTGTCTAGGATTTTATACTTTTTATATAAGTGGAGAATGAAACGCTTTGAGAAAATTGATTTTTGCAAGTGTCCTCACTTTTGGCTATTGTTCTTGGGCACAATCATTTCATAGCTTTAAAGAAACCCCAGAAATGCAAATTTGTTTGCTTTCCTTATCGCTTTTTGTTATATTGGGTCAATTTCAAATCGACTGTTTTTTCAGTTACCGCAACAAATGGAAAAACAAAACGAATCAACATTTTACAAATTAAATGTGAATCCACAGAAAGTTTATTTGATTTGTTGTTGACCTACACTTTGTTGAGAATATGTTATATGTTAAAATATTGTAAGGTAATGAAATTACATGAGAAGCAAATAATATCAATAATATATATACCTACATTCGAATAAAATTAATGAAAATTTCAAACATTATACCATATCCCTATACTTCATTTTGTACCATAGCTTTTGTTTCTGTTTAAGCATATCTATATCAAAATCAAATTTTACAGTATTTATAATGTTTAAACAAATATTCCTATTGTACATTAACATATTTGATGTTATTAAGTAATAATATAAATTATACGAAAGATACTATATACTTAACTGTTAATTTACAGTACAAATTTAAAAATTATTGTTTTTACGTAATATTGTTATATTTAACGATTTATAAAAATATATTGCATCAAATCTTGTTCAATATTTCATTTGTATATTTCTGTACCTTAATCACCCTAGCAGTCAACACAGTAATTTTTTTAATCATTTTGTCAATGTTATTGATATTGAGAATTTGATATTTGAAAAAACATTTTCTGACAGCTAATCAAATAAAGCAAATTTTGAAGCATGTGGAAGCATATATCAACAAAATTAAAAATATAAGTATTCTGTTGTGATAAAACTAAAAAGGCACCAATACAGGAACCGGGTTTTTTTTCTGCTTGGAAGTAGTCTGACTTGTCTATTTCTTTCAATGAAGAGAAATAAAAAAAAACGCAAATATACCAAAACGTGACTTTTAGCAAATAATTTTGATTGGGGAGAGGAGAAAATTATGGTATAAGAGTTGACACATAATGTGCAATATAACTCAAAATAAATGCACAATTCAGAAGGGATAAGAAGCAAAAGCGTGGAAGTGACTATTTTTTTCAATTTAAAATCACAAAACAAAAGAGTAAGCTCACTTTTGCTTAGTGGTAAAATAGCCTAAGTGGAAATGCAAC
Organism: Leptinotarsa juncta; assembly: GCA_015342185.1. Taxonomy (NCBI): domain Eukaryota; kingdom Metazoa; phylum Arthropoda; class Insecta; order Coleoptera; family Chrysomelidae; genus Leptinotarsa; species Leptinotarsa juncta. Next base: position 12,619 of record WOGJ01067614.1, on the reverse strand, counting down.
CTAAGGACCATCTATTGTGTGAAACAAAACAAAACAGAAATACGAGACGGACTGTTGCTGCTCATCGTTTTGAAGTTCAACTCAGTACACCACTGCGGTTTTTCTTCTGAACAAATCAGGTTGGTATACCAATCCCTTAGACCTTAGAGGAAACAGAATATTAATACGAGTACATTTTCAACATTAAGTTTAATATTCAATTCAACTGTCCACATTCCAATACCCTCAAAACCTATGATAATAATTTTTAATGGTGGAACCAGTCTAATAGTGTTCATAGGAAACATAATTTTAATCTAACTATCTATCAAAACCGTTTAGTAATATATAATATAAAATATAATATAATATAAAAAAGATTATGGTTATGAAACCAGACTTATTGAGTCATGTATATTCATGCTAAGCTCATGGTCATAATAAAACGAATCAAACATATACTCACTCATTCCTATACATTACACACACCCTACAAACAAAGATAATTTAAACTGAACAATTCAATGAATTTTTAAGAAGGACACAAATAACTTGAGTAAAGTTTCAAAATACTCAATACTCGTAGTTGAAAAAAAATCACAAATACGAATCATTAAAATAGGCTGCACTTTTGGCTAACATCAATCTGTTCGTACTTAGTTATGTTATAGTTAGTTTTTTTTTTAATCATTGTTTTTTTTCCTGCTATAAATATTGTATGTTTCTTAGGAAAATTAATTGTTATTATTATTGAACTTGACCATATAAGGCAAGCTCCCTAACAAAGCTGATGAGTTTATTTCAAGTTTCACTTGGTAAATGATATTCTGTGTCAGACGGCCGGAATACAATTCTGCTAAACACTGAAAACGTGAATCAGATCACAACAGATCAGGCACAAGTCTGCTGAATCTTCATCTTCTAAATAGAGACAACATGCACTATCTTCAGATAGTTCATTTCTGTTTATATGATGACATGTAAGTAGGTCTGGTTAATTTTCCAAGAGTTAAAATTTTTTCACAGTGTTTGTGAATCAAAACCTAACGTGATAAACAGTTTACTAAGGAATTTGACGTTGCCAATCCCTTCACATATAAATCAACGAACTACGAAATCAACTACCGTTATCTCCGATATCTCTGCCTTGGGTCTGCAACTGTATTCACCTACACCAGAACCTGAAATTCTTTTTACTCCATCTGTGATTCAATAACTCTTTAATGATCCTCCTCTTGCAGGAGGTATTAGGGCTGTATAAGGCAAATTGTAACTGACTGTGTAGTGCAGACTGAGGTAGTCTATCTTAGTGATGGGCATCATTGAATGATTCTGAGAATCGAATGATGAGTACTCGAGTGATCCCAAAAATCAAAATATCATTCGAATGAAATCACTCGGATACTACGTCACTCGTCACCGATTAAATTCGAGATCCGGCGATGCGAGCAATAAGCATAATTCCATTTGACATCTCAACATACCTCAAGTGATTGCAATAATCGAATGACCGATTATTTTTTATTCGAATGATTCCATCACTAGTCCAACAATTGACACCAGGCAATTGCTCCTTACGTGATCATTGGTCTAACAACCATCACGTATGGCCCTAATCAGATCCACAGTTCCTTCATCGAAACAACTTCAATGAATGGACATTGAAGTATACAAAAACCTTTTTCTTCTATTCAATTTGTACTCCAAATATACGTTATGGAATTGACTTAGAATTTGTTTATAGAAATGCTACACAATGTAATATATAGAAGAATTGCACTTTAAAACTCTACTTACAATTTAAGTTATGGGAAAGAAAAAAATATATATAACCCCTTTAATTCACTTTAAGTTACTTATTATCTCATCAGCAACTTTCTGGATGACATCACAGGATGAAGAAATCATAACATTATGACTTCAGGTCACAAATGAGACAAATCTTCTCATGTCATGAAGATTGTATCTGAAAGTAATTTCTATGTATGATTTACACATCTTTGTTGAGAGTTTATTTTGAACTGAATTGCTTTCTTTCTCTATTTGGAAGTTTCTCACATTTTTTGTATAACGATGGCAAAATAGAAACCAAAAAGCTTCCTTCCCAAATATACTATCTCCTAAGATTTCTATAGCTAGTACTAAATCAAATGCGTGTGAATGTCTCTTTAAATTATCATTGTATTAAAAGTAGATTTATATCATCTATGCCATAAAGTTGCAATGTTATGAATGAACTGATTGCTTCATCTTATAATGTTATCAGGTAATGTTGAGGTAATAATATGTGTCTGATTCTGAAACTTCAAAGTTTGCCATTGAGAATGATAGTATTGCACATTACAGAAATTTTATATTGTCACTCTTTCATTCATTATATTGTGTAACATTTCTATGAATTATTGTTGATTCAATTCCATAACAAATATTTGAAGTACAAACTGAAGAGGAAAAGGAATCTCAATCGCTTCCTTCTCTTCCTTGGAAGTTTCCCACATATTTTTTTGTATAGAAAAGTAGAAAGCCAAAAAGCTTATTGCTCGATCACATATATGTTTTTTTTTAAATTCTGTTTAACTTACTGTCAATCGATATTTTAACAGATTAGGAATCCAAATAAAATTACTCAACTTCTCTCCTTCAACCATCAATGATGATTGGTATTGATTCATTGTATTAGTTTCATCTGTATAACATTGAATATGAATTAATAATCCAATAAACATATTACACTATACTTTATTTTTCTGTATATATTTACACTGCGATTATATTTCAAATGGCATCTAACTTTTCAAAGAGACCTGAGAGCAAACAAAAAAAGACATCTGTCTAAATGCTGGTTGTGAAACAATACTTGTTCAACAGAGAATCTACATGCGGCGGACTGTGATGTTATACGCTTTCCACTAATTATTAAATTCTCCCCAAGAATGTAATTAAAAACCAGACGTTACCAATTCTCTTCATCCTACAATACTTGTAGCTCCTCGAAGTGCCAAATAACCTGCTGTGATATCCATTGGTAAATCGATAATGGTAGCATATTCATCCTTATTCGCAAAACGTAACCTTGTCTGCGGATCTGTATATGGGGCCGGTAGTCCTGACAGATCGGAGAACTTTTCTGGAGGTTTGAAAGATGGAGGTGCGTTTATAGAACTATAGTGAATGGCATTTTCGGGCCACGGCAAAGCTTTTTCTGAAGCAATTATTTGCTTCAGGCCTTTCCAGGCACATTTTTTCTTCATTGCTTTATGTAACTGAAATGATGATGATTTAAATACTGGTTTTGGTTCTACCTTGGATTCTTCAACATTCATGCTTTCACAGGTTGTCTATTCAACACTTTTTTAGAGTAAAACCATTTAATACTTCGTATTTTCGTAGTAAAACTCATAAATAACTTAATTCAATGTGAAAACACTAGATTAGCAATATAAATATTTATGTTTTCTTTCTCTCTCTTTTTTCGTTCATCTTCTCGTATTTCTTAGCTTTAGATAGGACGAGTAGACCGTATTTCACTTGAAACAGGAAGCATGTTATATTATGATATTGGCTACACTCGAATGGAAATTTGTATTTCTATTCATTTTTCAAATACCTTACTAACTGTTTATTTTTTTCTAATTTTTAAATTTTTTCATCATAATTTTCATATTTCAATCTTTTGTGGAATTGTTTTCCTCCCAAGATAGATTTCCCTGCCAACACGTAATCATTCGAAACTAAATATTTTTCGCACTCAATAAGCCATTTGATGAGGATATGTTCATCATTTGGAAATTTGTGATTGGAGCTTCTAACGGATCAAACAAAGAAGTCCTGACTTTATCTCAGAGGTACTCAAATAACTGTTTAAAAGTCACCGATGGTGACCCTTTTCTTACAAGTAAAAATTTTTATCTGGATTGTTGGATGAAGGATTTTTGATAATTCAGCCCTTCGATGTGGGAAAAATAACCCAGAGTCGAGTTTCCCGTCACGAACACGGGAGCCAAGTTACAACTGTCACGAGATATTCCAAAAATTTGAACTTTTTGTTTTACTTCTTCTTATTTCATTCAATGGGTTTGACAACTCTCATTGTTTCCCAGTTCCGAACGAATATCCTGTCTTTTACTTCGGTGGAGTTTTTCAATTACAATGACAATAATCACACATCTTCTTCTCAATATTAAATGTTAGCTATCACTGTTGCCAATAATAAAATGCTCAAAACTGAATAAAACATTAACCATTTCTAGGTTAAGATTGTAAAGCTAAAACCGAAACCTCTGGCGCAGAAAAAATCCAAGAACAAACACTTTTCCCAACACCAGAACTTCAATACTCTTCTCGACGAGAGCCAGGCAAGTTGGCGGAGTTTTCGAGAAGTTTCGAATTGCTGGTAATTGGGAAAGGTACTTGTTTTTGGATCGAATATTAGGAAGAAGATGTGAAATTATGTGGTTAATTGGAATATCTATGAAAGTCCAGAAGGGTTACAAAAAACTTTAATTTCATTTTTTCACAATTCATACTTGTAACTGTACATTTATAATTTCTTAATCTAATATAAATTAATTTGAAAACCCTGAAAAAAACAATTACAAAATTAATAAGATTAACCGCTCGAGTGCTTTCACCTTTCACTCGAGCGACCATATAAATAGTCAGATCTCGGAGGAATAAGTCCAGTTATCACCCGAAGACGATTGTGGATACATTTCGGCTTGCATGTCTACAAGAAAGATAGGATCAGAAGAGTTTTTAATTTATTCAAGAAACGCTTTATTGTGTGATTTTCACTTAACAGTTTTACAAAAACGCAACGTGTTTCGTTATACAATAGCTTCTTCAGGCGTGTATATACTGACTCTCTATGTATGCCCGAAGAAGCTATTATATGACGAAACACGTGTTGCATTTTTGTGAAACTGTTCAGTGAAAATCTTACAATAAAATGTTTCTCAAATACGTTATACCTTTCCATCAAGTATCGGCCGATTTCATCACATAGGAATATTTTTATTTGTACCTATATACGTTTAAACCTTGGGTATAGGGGTCATCAAATGAGCTTCAATGACTGAATTCCCAGAATGGTGTAAGAAAGTGATCAACGGTTTTTTGAAATGGGACCTATTTCGCTAAACTCTTGAAGGCGTCATGTACACATGTAGTGAGGAGAATAATTCAACATGATCAAATTTGCGTGGTATAGAGAATTTTCAGTTAACACGCATCATTTCTGGAGCTGATGTTAGGAGCTGATAATGATATAAATGAATTTTTAATAACCATTCATACCACTCAACTTCTCACTAACCAACTTTCCAGTTTTGTTATGAAATGTAAATATTCTAAACTGTTGTGAATAATATGAAGAATCCTTATATGCTTACAAGTTCATTGATTTTTTAATTAAGTTTAATTCAATTAGGTATATAGGTATCCATCACAGACGAACACGATTAGCTGTAATCCATCACAGCTAGTCGTGTTCGTCTAGGTATATGTTCTACTGAAAATGGATGATTTAAGTGAGTGGTTTTTCATTTCTTTTTTCTGTATGATAAAACATCATCCTTACTAAAATATTATTCAGTTCAATTAAATATTCAGATGATTTCTTTGAATTGATATAATCTTGAAGTTTACTTGTTTGAGTATGATTGAAAATAATTTCTGTTAAATGTAAAAGCGTATACTCATTTGTAATAACTCATACGTAATGTAACCAAGAAATACATTACGTTCCGTCTAGAAGAGTCGAACTATTGCATTTGTATCGGTACCACTTTGACATGCGTAACCGTACCACAATTTGTTGGTTTCTAATCGTCGCAGCAAAGGATTGTTAGTTACACAAGGCAACAATTTGGAAAAAGTTTATATGTATCACGTATCTTTGCCTGTTGCATGCAGCATTATTTCGTACCTCGTTCGGTTCGAATTATTAATGCGGCCAGACTTCAAAATGCTTCAGGAAGCTACCGTGCCATCTCTTAAGGAGCTTAACATGTACAGTATTCCGTACATTTTCATAAAAAAATACATTTTGCTGTAAAGGAAACGGTAAGGTAGAAAACTTTTGTTTCCGGCATTTTCACTAGATGGCCAAAAGTGAGTTTTTCTGTGTTCCAATAATCGAAAATACATAGATTTCCAGTTAAAACGAGCCACCCTGGAGCTGTGAAAAAATCGTGAAACACTTCAACTTTAGTTTTCAGGGCGACACTTTCCTACGTAAAAATCAATCCTTTGTCTGCCATCTCTTTTTAAAAACCCACATGTCATATTCCTCATTTTAAACATTTTTCCTTCGCAACATTTTTGATATTAATTACATGCAACGATAAGGAATGCGAGATTTTTTTTAATTTGTATTTAATTTCGAATTGGAATGAAAAACTTAAAAAAATTAATTAGCCTGCTCTCACTGGTATAAACGAGCTTCTGTTTCCTCCCTTACATTCTGAAGAATATCAAGTGTTAGTAGCCTGGTAATTTCTTCTCGTAAAGTATCTACAGTAGTTTCCTGCGTTTTGTAGACTATTGATTTAAACCATTCCCATAGCGTAGAAAAAAGTCCAATGAAGTCAAATCAGGGAATGTGGATAGCCATATTGTAGAACCTCTTCTTCCAATCCATCGACCGGGAAAGTTATCGAAGAACTGTCGCACTAATACTAAGCAAGGAGTAGGAACTTAGTCAGTCCGACTGAGGAAACTAGTGTAGTAATGAAACTCGTATTGGAAATAAAGTGTATAGTGTGGAAATTTGTTATTATTATTATTATGTTGTTGAATTTCACCAGTGAAGGGCCAGTGTATTCAAAATTAAAAGAAATGGTCCTATAATATGGCTTTCCAAATAGTGTTTAGGGATATTGAGGGTAAATTTGGCGTGCCATACTGGGATTTGTATCACTCCATTTGATGATTCACTTACCCATTCAGATGAAAGGTACATTCATTATGTGGTGTACAACACAACTGGATTACGCGTTCTTGGTAAAAGTCTGAGGTTTACAGTACTTGATTTCGAAAATAATTAGCTTGAAATAAAAAGAAGCCTTTTGTAATTATGCAAAAACTTGCCATTTCTCCGAAATATTTCAAAAACTGTTGATGGTACGTATTGACAAATACAAATTATAGCTAAATTTTGGGTATCATTTATTCAACAAGCTCACCCCATTTGTTTTGAGCCTATATGTGCATCATACACCCACTATTATTTTTATTTTGTGAAAGCTACATTTTTAAGGTGGTTGTTTTTTTTAGTAAAATACTTACTTTTTGAGTTATTCGCGAGAAACAAAAATATTGATTTTTTCAAGAACTTTATGAAACAAAAGTTGAAACATTTTTCATCTCTGAGGAGGGCCCTGAGAATGACTTGAATATAATTTGAAACGTTAGTAAAAATAATAGTTTTCCTACGATCCATCCTGGCTTCGCATGGGTGGCACAGGCCATCCCGACTTTGCACGGATAGAACCGTTGATCTGAAATGTTTAAGAGGAAGTTCAAAGGAGCTGCATATATGCTGTCCAACGACGCATTCCACCAAGCTTCAATAAATAAATTCCCAATATTGTGTGAGAGAGTACACAACGGATTTTTGGAATGGGACTTTTTCGCTAAACTTTAAAAGGTGTCATGTATCGGTCTCAAAATTTTCCATTTTTTTTTTTTTAATTATTCACTTCAGCTCATTTCGTAAATCTGAGACTACTTTCATGTTTAATTTTGAAAAAATTCGGAGCAATCCATTGCCGTATTTCTTTTCATATGGAAGTGTTTTCGTTCTTTTGATTCATTTCACGCAAGAGGTTCAAATTCTATTCATCAAATTAGGACTAGGTACCCTGGATAGAGTCTTTTTTTCGCAGTCTCTATATTTTCGAAACATTAGTAAGTGAATGTTGGAGAACTGATGTTTATAAAAAAAAGGATTTCAAAGATTCCTTTTTTCCCAAATTACCCCAAAAAACAAAATATTTGAAATTACTTTCGTTTCGAAAATATGATAAAATTTGCGTAAAATAGAGAATTGTCAATTAACACGCATCATTCCTGTCGAGCTGAGATTAGGAGTGATATAAATAACGTTTCCAGTATCATTCGTAACAGTATCATACGCAACATATGAAAACCTTTAATCAAGCGGAAAAACGGTCAACTCCCACCAAACCTATAAATAATCATCTCCCGGAGGTATAGTCTAGTCATCACCCGAAGACGATTGTGGATACTAACAATTGAAACGTCGAGAAGTAACTTGGTTTGAAATTTTTTTATTTAATTTTTAATTTTTGCTGACATATTTTCATTTTATTGTAATTTCATTTCATGGTTTATTGCTCAATCTAATTGTTATTTTCAGCTATTCATTTTAATTTTTAAATTCATTTGTCCTTTCAGATATTTCAAATCATATATCATATTAGAAAATGGAAGTCCAAATCAGTAAAATTCAAAATGAGTTTAATGCTGGGTTCAGACAAGATAGGCAATTTTAATGATTTACTGAACCGTTTGGAAAAACCGCCTCATTTATTTTATTGCATAAATACTACATAATTTCACAAGACTATATACGCGACCCTGGGCAGCTGGAGCCGAAGAAATATCTGGCGATGACCAGGAAAATTCTACGCTTAGTAGTAGGATTTTTGACTGGCCACTGTTAACTAAGGAAACACCTCCATAATATGGGGCTAATGGACACCCCTCTATGCAGAAAGATGAAACTGTCAGCCATGTCCTATGCGAATGTCCGGAGTTATCGTCAATAAGAGAGCGTGTGTTCGGCGAGTCTTGGCCTACACCTGCCGATATAAAGTAGATGTCTCCTAGTGACCTGTCCACCTTCCTGGAAAGGACAGGATGGACGATGAACTAGGAGGACAACTCCTTGGAAGGATGTACAATGGGTAACTCACCCTCCCTACTCTACAGATACAGATACGGGCGACGCAACATCTTTGAGTATTTTGTGTTAACGTTACCGTTTTACTTTCAGAACACATAATAGTGACATTCCACGATAGGCACCGAATTCTATTCAAAACTGATTTTTTTGTATTTTTCAATTGCATTTTGAGGTTTCACACAAAGCGTCTATAAATTATATACGAATGGTATTTGTCTTTAACTATCTTGAATTCAATCAAATTATTCGCCTGTTTTTTGCACAATATTTTCTCTTCGCTTTGCAAAGTTTTTTGCCAAAAACCTCAATATTCAATGTGAATTGATGAAATAGAAAATGGGTTTGTTCCAATATCAAATCCGACTATCAGTCATCCTGACGAAGAGTGGAACAATTCGAAGAGTGGTGTCGAGTTTTCATTGTAAATATCGGGGCCCACTCAAATTAACACTTTTGCACATGTTCCCCTCATTATAGAATACTCAGAAACATAACAATTTATTAAAAAATCAACATTTTGAAATATGTAAGATCCTTATGGGATTTTTTTATCAGAAAATCCTTAATTGCGAAAAAGTAAATTCATTCCATATTTTACCATAATGTAATCATACAAACCATAAATAGGATAGATTAGATTAAATCATTTTCAGAATACTGGATGTTTATATTTTTAGTTCCCGTTGTTGCTAAAGGTGGGTATAGATATGAAAATGGTTCAGTTTATGTTGGGACATGGAACACTGAAGGCAAAAGACAAGGAGAAGGACATTTATTATTCAGCGATGGTATGAGATACGACGGATTGTTTGAAAATGGTTTATTTCATGGTCGTGGTATTTTAACCTTTCCTGATGGAGCCAGGTAAGAGTAATTTTTTCAAGTATTACTTGTCGCGAAGAATTGTAATTCATTAATGGTAGATAATTACAGCTTCTGGTATTTTTTTGTTTTGTGAACGCCTATATCAATAAACAATATATATAATCAACCCTATCGAAAAAGTAGAACATTGCAAAATATTCGTAGGGGTGCGACAGCTGCTTAACGGAAAAACATAATTGAAACATATTCGTGCATCGACCATAATGCAATGCATCACGGAAAATGTTCTTCCACCCAACTCTGAAGAGGAAAAAAAGGAGTAAAACTGTGACTGTTATATATGATAATGTTATAATATGAATGTGAACAAACGCCTTACCTAAAGAATTAGTTTTATCTATTCCTATCAAGCATTTACTTTCATTACAGTCGCAAATAGTCTTTATATTCAGTTAGAATCTTGTGAAATTTAATTATTTGAGGGAGTTAAAGACATAATCATACTTTTGACAAATTTGGTATCTAAATGACCTCTTGAACACTTCTGTTTTGAATTTTGATATTGCAAGTATTTTATTATATTGGATATTCAAGTTGTGAATGCCTGTACGATGTGTAATTTTTCTATGAAGATATGAGAGTTTTTTGTTACAGACAGCGTGAAATAACCTTCTTTTCCCCATGTTCCAATCACCCAATATCTTGAAGCTTATATGATGTCAAAAATATGACAGAACTGACAGATACTTGATGAAAATCCATTATAACGTAGTAAAAAAATACCCTTCGATGTGGCATTTTCCCTTGACAGTTTTCAAAACCGCATAACAAGTTTATAATTCTCACATTGAAATGTGTTTTTTGAATATGTTATAGACCGACCATGCTTTTGGTGGATTGAAAGATTTACAACCGCCAATTAGGATGTCTTTTTTGGATTTTAACTGTTCGTTGCAATACAGACCTTTATTGTATAGCTCTGTCCATCCCCTTACAAATATATAACTTTTTCCTATAATATACACACCTGATTCTTGAAAACGAACTTGACACTGCATTCAAGTTTGAATAAATAAAGAAAGCACTCTATAGATATTCTCAATAGAATAAAAAAAATGTATCTTCGAAAATTACTTTGAATTTATCAAAATATTAGAACACCAATAGATACACTGTCGCAAAATTTTTTCCTTAGTCCCTTTACACAACTATAATTTTATATTAATTAGTATTACTTTGTAGCATAATACAAATGTTGAGTCAGATGCTATTTTAAACACAATCTTTACTTTATGTACTGCAATTACTATCTTATATATGTCTCTTCGTTGGTGTTTTATTTTTATTTTCTGTATTTTTGTGTATCAATTAAAATAAATAAAAATCTTGCAAGTCAACACTTCAAATGTATTATATCATATCCTCAAATATTTCCAGAGAGGTTACCTAAAGTAATATAAGAAAATAGCTTCTAGCCACCATTTTGATTGTCGCGGTGTTCAACGAGAATTATAGGATATGACCTCTTGCCAAAGTCAATGAGAGAAGAAAATTGAGATGTATTGAGCTCAAACTGTGAATGAATTTACCCCCACTAATTCAAAGTTCATATGAAGTTCCTGTGAGTTACATATTCCAGAAACCAATAATAGAAAATCACACGCAGATGAGTTTTCAGAATAACATTCGAAATTTCCTAGGAACTTGGAATAAGTAGATGATTTCAAATTGAAAAATATACCTAAATCATTCACAAGATGAAGTAAATACCATCTCACTTTCATTTCATTTCGATAGCTGTGCTGTCATCTTCAAGGCTCTACTCCTTGAGTATTCAAGGAACGTATTCAAAAAACACTTTATTGTGAAATTTTCACTGAACAGTTTTACAAGAACGCAACACGTGTTTCGTTCGTGTCTTTACTCAGGTAAAGAAGAAGCCATTGTATGGCGAAACACGTGTTGCGTTTTTTAAAACTGTTCAATGAAAATCTAATAATAAAGTGATTTTTGAATATGTTAGAAATGCAAAATAGTCACTTCCATATTTTAACTTTACAGATACGAAGGAGAGTTTTTTCGAGGATGGTTTCATGGGTATGGCGTATTCTGGAGAGCAGACGGTACTAGACATGAAGGAGAATTTAGAGGAGGCAAAATATGGGGTTTGGGTATGTTGTGACTATTCCAAACTTAAAGCAATTTCAGTAATTTCTGTCTACATGTGAACGAATAACTGAAAATTTGGATACAAAACCAGTATAGTATCTAAATATTATTTGGGGAGGTGTATGCGTTATTCCAGGTGTTTATGTTACTCCTTTGAATTAAAATTGAGTATGTATTGATCCAAGTTGTCAGTAACATTTATACGCCTATTTATTAATGCTGAATTAATGCTAAATACTTCAAGAAACGAACAATATATAAATTTTAAATAAAAATATACTTCCTCTCGATGACTTTTCAGAAATCAACTCTGTTCCTTTTCTCGAACACTTTCAGGAAACAACAAAAATTATATAGATCCCAGTTGGCCAAATTTTGTTTATTCCATGGGGAGAAAATAGAATGATGCCTGGAATAACCAAGATTATCTAGATCCCAGTAACATTTCCAATTGGCCAAATTTTGTTTATTCCACGAGGAAAAAATAGATTAATGCCTGGAATTAGCAAGATTATCTTTCAGTTTTCGTAAGAACAGAGACTTTCGCGACTCAAGACATGATTAGAGAGAACAAAATTCAAGTAGGCCGTGGTCAGATGTAACTTATAGTACCAAACGTTTTGTCGTTTACTGAGGCATACATATTCAGTGGTACATGCATTGACTGCATGGGCGAAGGTAGTATCTCGAAGTCTCAGAAACGACTAATAGGGGAGC